>JAECUM010013489.1:0-105532 GCA_016617855.1 Megalonaias nervosa | reverse complement strand
CCTTACACCACAAAAATACAAATGTACTATCCATTACACCCACTATACCTTCCATCATATCATGCTCACTATTCAAAAGTCCTGTGTTAGCTTAAACTGTAAGAGAATCAGATAAAATCTCATAAAATAGACTATCTCTTACACCAATAAGAGATACTATATGGAAAAATGCTAGTGTCTATTTATAGTCACAACTTGTAGGAAAGTCCATTAAAAAACCTAGTATAGTCCCAACCAGTAGGAAACTCCTTTGGAAAACCTAGTATTTATTTTTAGTTACAACTTGTGGGAAATTCCTATGGAAAAACCCAACATCTATTTATAATCTCATCTTGTAGGAAAGTCCTATGAACTAACCTAATATCTATTTATAGCTACAACTTGTGGAAATTCCTATTAGAGAAACCCAAGTCTATATTTATAGCCTCAACATTTCTAGCTTCAATGACGTCACTGTACTGGACACTAGGGGAATAATGGCAACATTGTTGCAAGTGGTTGCCCTGAATACGCGCTACTGTAGGTAGGTAGGTGAAATGAATTTGATCGGGACAAAGGGAGTTTTATGGGGACAAGCAAAGACCAATACACACACACACACACACACACACACACACACACACACACACACACACACACACACACACACACACACACACACACACACACACACACATACACATATCAAACGTTATGTGTTAGCTTAGAATGTAAATGAAGAAGATGAAATTTCACAAATCCGGTCGACCGGAATAGGAAGGAAAATCTAGCTGGAGCGAGATGGATCTATGAGAATTGGTACATTAGTTGGGACAGTTTATATCCATTGGATTTCAAATCTATTTTATTGTCTATATAGAGGATCTCAAATGGGTAATGATTTAATATTGAATTTATGAAACGAGTTGAATAATGTCCAGCTTTTGCGAGCCTTGGCGAGCAATAGCTGGACATTATTCAACGAGTTTCATAAATTTAATATTAAATCATTACCCATTTGAGATTCTTTTTATCACATAGTTTTTATTTCAGTGGAAATTATTTAGAAAGAAGAACGAATAATTTCGTTCATTCTGACAGACGGTGCACCTTTCATTTGTCGTGCATAAAATATAGTCCCAAACAAAGTTGAACAGGTAAAAGTAGATTGTATTTTTTTACAAACTATAAATCAAAGAAAAAACTTCCATCCGAATAAACAGAATATTTTATAACGACAAAATCATTTTTAAAAACAGAATGATCAATGCGATGTGATGTTGCCACATTGTTTGATACGGTACACAGTAGGCCTAGAGTACATGTTTACCCTAAAATGTCGCTTTCAGAACTAAACGTTACATTGTTGCGATTTTCATGTGAAATAGGATTACTGGATGCAAAAATTCCCACATTTACTGCAAATACATTTGTGATCGGATGTTTGCAGTATTTGATTTGGAACATTAGATTCTACAGAAGACGTAAACAAATCTCTTTTCGAGTCGGACTTGCATCACATATTTACCGCGTAAATATGCTGTGGTTGGATAAAGTTCTGTCAGTTGGGGAGACCGGTTTGTGTCTACATTCTTCTGTGAACAAGGGTGAGTTTATTTGCTTCAGTAAGTTCAGTAAGCTTGTATATACGGTGGATTCCATGCTACAGATATACCACCCATCCATCCCCACCCCCCCACCCTCGTTACCATCTGAGCAATACCGGTAGATTTACTTCTTGTTATTGTTCTTGTCTTGGGGGTTTTGCCACTTTTTCATGTTATGATATGTTATACATGACATAATAAACCCCTGTTGGGGTAAATTGGCAATATTGAAACAGATGAGACCATTTTTTTCCCATTTCCCTTTCGCGAGTCGAATCAAAAATGGCTGCCAAAAAATGTTCAATAAAAACAAAAATTCCTGAAGGCGGGGTTAAAAAAGTTTTCCCACGATCGCAGCCAATCAGTAAAGAGAATACTGCACAATAATTTCATGGGCTTATTTGGACCAATCAGAATCACATAAAGTGATATGTTCACATGTATAATATCAAAAATATGAAACTGCACACACTGTAGGCAAGGTGTACCGAGTATGTGATAAAAAGTGTCTCTTTGTTGTCTCTAAGTGTGGTAATTTAATGTCTCTATTTTTATGTCGCTAATTTTATATTTTATTTTATTTTTCTATTTACCAGTTTTTGTTATCTATGGGGGATCCAAAGTGTAATCTTTGCCAACGCATGGCGGATCGTTTGGTCCCGTGTTTTCATTCTTAAATTTATAGAATAGATTATTGGTGAGAGTAATGTAGACTGAGTCTACATTTATAATTATGTATATTTAGAAATATCTAGCGCATGTCTAAATTTAGGTAAGGTTTTTAATGTCCCTAACTATGTCCCTAAATGTGTCACTATAGCCTACCTTTTCTATGTTTCTAAATCTGTCTTTAAATTTATAGATATACAAGAGACATACAAGAGATTTAAATTAATTGAAAAAAGATGAAGCAAGCTGAATAGGCGATGCTGACAGAAATTAACGATGTTTGATCGACAACTCGCGGGTTTGAGGTTTGCCGACTTGAAATTTTTGAGAGCCATTTTAGGAGTGATATATTGGTTTTTTTTTGTATTTAGGTACATAGGATTTGTTGCAAGGTTGGTGACCTCCTGTCCCCAAAGCATGTTTTACGGATTGGAATATGGAACATACGGACTTTGTACGAGACAGGAAAAGCGACACAAGTAGCCAGAGAGCTCGACAGGTACAAGATAGACGTACTCGGACTGAGTGATGTCAGATGGAACACATCAGGGATGACTACCCTCTCAACAGGACATGTGCTACTGTACTCTGGGTCGCCAAACGGGGAAGACGAACATCGGAATGGTGTGGGCATAATGCTGACTAAGCGTGCGGAGAGAAGACTGCTAGAGTGGAACCCCATCAATGAGCGGATCTTGACAGCCCGATTTCAGTCACGCTTCCAAAAGGTCACCATCATACAGTGCTATGCACCAACCAACGTTGCAGAGTGGGAGAAAAAAGAAGAATTCTACGGGCAACTAGAGAGTGCGATGTTGAAGGTCCCTAAGAGAGACATCGTGATAGTCATGGGCGACTTCAATGCCAAAGTGGGAAAGAGAAAAGATAACGAGGAGGCTACCATGGGTCAACATGGGTGTGGTGAGAGAAATGAAAACGGAGATCTTCTTCTCGAGTTCTGCCAGGACAAGGACCTGGTTATAGGAGGGACGCTCTTTGAGCATCGAAGAATCCACAAGGTGACATGGAGGTCACCAGACCTGACGACAGAGAACCAGATCGACCACATGATTATTTCCAGGCGGTGGAGAAGTGAAATGCAGGATGTCAGGGCATACCGAGGAGCCGATGCCAACACAGACCACTCTCTCGTCATCGGAAAATTCAAGGCAAAGATCACAAAAGTGAAGAAGGAGGATGGAAGGAAACGGCGCTTCGATGTCTCCAAACCGAAGGACAAAAACCTGGAAAGAAACTTTGTGGACACACTTAGGAACCGTTTCGAAGCTCTTGCCGACCTAAACGACGAGGAAGAACAAGGACCACTCCAGGAGCTATCAGCAGCGGGATTGGAAAAGAAGTGGACACGCGTAAAGGATACCATTGTTGGCACGTGTGAGGAAGTACTTGGGACAAGGAGAAGACAGTACAAACCTTGGCTGTCAGCAGCGTCCATCCAGGAAATCGACCAGCGAAGGGAAATAAAGCTGAAACTGGATCAAGCGAGAACAAGAGGTCAGAAGCAACGCTTGCAAGAGAGATACAACAAGCAGAACAAACGAGTGAAAAAAGTGCTAGGAAAGATAAGAGAGTTATGATAGAAGAGCTGGCATCTGAAGCCGAGAAACGACCTGAAGGAACTCTACCACACAACACGACTCCTAGCTGGAAAGACCACCAACCCGCAGAAACCAGTGAAAGACAAGGAAGGAAATGTCATCAGCAACCCAGAACTGCAGTTGGAACGCTGGCAAGAGTACTTCAAGGATACCCTCAACGGAACTCCAGTAACAGACCCACCAGACATCCAACCCGGGGAGGATCTGAATATAAACTTGGAGCCATTCACAGTCGGGAAATCATCATGGCTATCAAGAAGACAAAGCGAGGAAAAGCACCAGGACCGGATAACATCCCACCAGAGGCACTCAAGGCAAACCCGCAGCTGACAGCTGAAGTAATCTTCGACCTGGTCCAAGCAGCATGGGAACAGCGTAAGATCCCGGAAGAATGGAGCATAGGGTACATCGTGAAGCTGCCAAAGAAAGGGGACCCTGCGGACTGTAACAACTGGCGGGGAATCCAACTTCTCTCAATGTGCAGCAAAGTGTTTACTCGACTTATCCTGGGAAGGATTCAGAAGGCGATAGACGACAGACTGCGAGAAGAGCAAAGCGGGTTCCGACCAGCAAGATCTTGCACGGAGCAAATTACGACCTTACGCGTAATCATTGAACAGAGTCTGGAATGGCGGTCACCACTGTATCTGAACTTCATAGACTTCCGAAAGGCTTTTGATACGGTGGACAGAGCCACGATGTGGAAGATTGTACGCCACTATGGAGTGCCAGAGAAGGTCGTGGAAGTCCTGCAAAACATCTACAGCCACACTAGCTGCCAGGTTATCCACAACAACACTCTTTCACCAGCTTTTGAGGTTGTTAGCGGAGTGAGACAAGGCTGCCTTCTCTCTCCTCTGCTCTTCTCTATAGTCATCGACTGGGTTATGAAAACAAGCATTGACAGACCAATGGGGATCCAGTGGACCATGATAAATAGGCTCGAAGATCTGGGCTTTGCTGATGACATCTGCCTCCTGTCACATACCTGGGGAGACATGCAGAAGAAAACGACCCTGCTACAAGAAACTGCTAGCAAAGTAGGATTATCCATCAATGGCAAGAAGACCAAGTCTATGCGCATGAATGCTCAGCAAACAGACCCCATCACTCTGGAAGGACAAGCACTGGATGATGTTGAAGTATTCACCTATCTTGGAAGGGAGGTGAGCAACAAAGGGGGAACAGACGAGGACAGAGCCAGAATCCGCAAAGCGCGTCACTCCTTCGCCATGATCAAGCCAATCTGGACCAGCAGGAAACTCAGTCTCAACACCAAGATACGCATATTCAATACCAATGTGAAGACAGTGTTGCTCTACGGCTCTGAGTCATGGAAACGAACAAAGGCGCTGGACCAGAAGCTCCAAGTCTTCATCAACAAGTGCTTGAGACGGATCCTTCGCATCTGGTGGCCTGAGAAAGTGTCAGATGAAGAACTCTGGAAAAGGACAAAACAAGAGCCGATCACTGCAACCATCTCTAGAAGGAAATGGCGATGGGTGGGCCACACTTGGAGAAAAGGCAGCAGTAGCATCGCGAAGCACACCCTAGAGTGGAATCCCCAAGGAAAGAGGAATAGAGGACGCCCTGCCAACACATGGAGAAGAACACTCGACGCCGAGCTGAAAACCGTGAAGCTATCGTGGGGAGAAGCAAAGAAAGTGGCACAGGACAGGGACCGATGGAGGGCAGCGGTGGACGCCCTATGTGCCAACTAGGCACGAAGAGGATTAAAGTAAGTAAGAAAAAGTTCCATAGGAGTATCCACAAGTTGTAGCTAAAAATAGATGGAAGGATGAGAAAAAGAAGAAGTTGAAAAATGTCGTGGAGAAGATGAGGTGCTGGTGAAGAAGAAGAAGGGAGAAGAGAAAGTAGAAGAAAGAAAAACGGCCCTTTTCAGGGCCACTCATATGTCTAGAAAAGATGTCTATTTTCTCTTGCCTAAATATGTTTTTAGTCGGTTGTATAGTTGTTTGTGTGATAGATTTATGTCGATCAATCTATGTATGTCTGTGTTTATGTCTCTAACCTGTGTCGTCACCCCTCACCAATTCCCCTTGTCGCTAGACAGGCCCAATACATTGTTGCTATACATTCCCTATGTTAAATTTCCCTTGTCGTTAGACAGGCGCAATCCCTTGTCGTTATATTCAATTCCCCATTCACTCCATGTTAAACGTCCCCATGTTAAATTCCCCTTGTCGCCAGAGTGTAAACTCCCTTTTGTAACACTAAAGTCCCATTGTCGCTAGGGTGCCCCCCTTCACTACTGACAGGATTTCGGTAGCATATTCTTTATGTGTTCTCACAAGGGATTTATAGAGAATCAAAACAAAATCATGTTCAAGTAGGTGAATATTCTAAGCAGCGTACCCAGATGTCATTTACTTCACTTTTCGAAGTATACATATTGCAGTATTGATCAAAGTGCATCTGTTTACACTTCTTATCATTCAAAAACATAATCCAGGTAGAAGCCGAGTTTTAAAGAATGTCATTATTCTCCTGCAGTCTTTTTGCCTGCCGCACTGAAGTGACAGCAGAGTCGACCATCGTCGACAAAGATCAAAAGGAATCTTATTTCTGCATCTGGTAAATGATTCATAAATATCAATGACATATGACCATGTACAGTGACATGATTCTTTCCACTTCTCGGTTTTCATTTTAGATTTCATTCAGATACTTGACAATTAAAGACAGCTCTTTGTCCGCTTCCAGGAAATCGCTTGTCCAGTTGAGAATTCTGCCTTTCACTCCATATCCTCCTTATATTTTTATGCATCTAAGGTGTACTTCATGAAGAAAAAAAATCAAGTTAATCACATCAATATCATCATCAGTGTCCAAATATCGTGCGATATCTTCCATCTTAATTGCTGAGAAACAGCATCGACCTTCAATACATCAAATTGTTCAGAGGAGAAGTGGTTATTTTGGTTCCATACGAGAAATGATGTCATTCTGTTTAATTCGTTCTCAGATTTTTGTCATGCACCAAAATAACACTAATTGGACTGTCATTTTCTGATTGTTTTGGAGTTCTACTTGTACGTAGAAAAGTTAGGTAAGCTTATTTCCTGATAAGTTTATATTCATGTAATGGCCTTTAAATAGACAGTCTTATTTTCTCCAGGCCTTTTTGATATATTTTGTTGGGTCCTGATGATTTTGATGGATTTAACTTCTGGTTAATATTCTCCGTGTTTTCTTAGGTTATATCAGTATTGGTTTATGGATTTGTTAAATGTTTTATTTCTGATCCCTGGACAATCCCCTTCCGTTTCAGTCTCCAAAGCACTGGCGAAGTACTTAGTTATAATCTCTGCGTTTTCTAAATTACCGGTTGTATTTTTGTTCCCAGACGATGAAGTCATTTTAGTTTAAGATCTGACATATTTTAAGAGTTTGGTATCTGCATCTTCGCTGACAAATCTTTTTCGTAATCATCTTTGGCTCTTTTGAGTACGGATGTTGCTCTATTACACGATTCCTTGTATTTCTGGTAGTTACTATCCTATGGACAGTACTGAAATTTTAATTATGTTTTGTAATTCCTTTGCACAGCCTTGAGAGAGGTTTTTTAATTATATGGGTTTCGTTTGCTTCGCTCATTTACAATTCTTCCTACTGGAATATTTTTCTCTTGTAATTTAATAACTGGTATTAGTCTAGAATCCCCAACTGTGCAGTTGCAACGGTAATGTAATAATACAACTGTCAAATTGCAACGAGTAATAATACAATAGTACAATTGCAACGATGATGTGGTAATATGTTTCAATTAAACTCCAGATCTCTGACACAAGGGATCCTTTCCACTTGTGTTTAATAGCCTATCAGATCAAACGTTGCTTTTGATAATTTTGGGAAAGTTATGATTAGCAACGGTTGTTGTACGTGTCAGCAGAAGTGTCAACTAATGTAATAAGTATTACATTATATATCATTATTACATCTGGGGTTAACAATACATCACTTAATGTAACTATGCGCATTGTTAACCACAAATGTAAGAACGACACCAAATTTAATACATGTAAGTGTAGTACAGGTGTCGTTTTTGTATTGGGGTTGTAACAATTGATCGTCTAATTATTACTGAATAATTTCGTTTCCTGTAAAATTCGCAAAAATTTCTCATACGGTAGAAACTCATACTCCGTGTTTCCCTTAAAATGCAAAAGTTTCTCGTAGGGTAAATACGAATGGTCTGTGTTGTTGTTTGGTTTTTATTTCCAAATTATTCTCTCACCAGCGGCCTCTCGTGGGAATGTTGCAAATCCGAAGTAAACTATAGATCTTAATGTGAAAGGCTCATTCCGAAGAGAACTTTAAAAAAAAAAGTTTTGTAAAACTGGGGCCTATTGACTTTATTGACACTGATACAAAGACTTAAATGCATGTAATGAGAAGTAAATATCTTCATGGTTTTATTTTGTTAAAATCTTCCTGTGAAAAGCTATTTAGTTATTTAGTACGTGTATGGGATTTATTTTTGTAGTTGCAACATCACAAAGACACACGACTGTACATATTAAATTTAAAATGGAATCAACAGATCTGTATCAAAAACAATTTACCTTATTTTTGGCCAATTTCGAAATATCGCATAAACACTGAAACGTAAACTATTTACACTAGCTTTGTAGAAAAAAGCCAAATAATCAAGTCAAAACCTCAATAAATGAGGTGATAGACCACACACACACACACACACACACACACACGTGCGTGCGCGCGCGCGCACGCACATACAGTTATGAAAACTGAAAAGTAAACTAATGAAACGACACATATCACTCCTAGCAGTGAAATTCTAAGTTTATGGTTTCATCTGCGACAAATATTCCCCTTTGACAGAAAACCATGATCTTCAACCTTTTTAGTTAGTTTTGTTCTTCCATACCCTGTACTAAACCAAAATGCAGTGTCTGATGGCAACGCACTGGCGCAGATAACGGAACTAGATAATTAACAAACGAACGAAAATATAAATAAACACACAAACATAAAGTCTTCGCAGGATGGACAGGCAGTCGGACAATCGGTCAGAGACGTAAAAAAGACGT
Source organism: Megalonaias nervosa (assembly GCA_016617855.1). Classification (NCBI taxonomy): domain Eukaryota; kingdom Metazoa; phylum Mollusca; class Bivalvia; order Unionida; family Unionidae; genus Megalonaias; species Megalonaias nervosa. The sequence goes on along the minus strand of JAECUM010013489.1, from coordinate 96,583 downwards.
TGTAGCCGCAATCTAATACGTTGCGACATACAAATGAATCGCGACAGAGATAGATAGATAGATAGATAGATAGATAGATAGATAGATAGATAGATAAGCACTGGTGGATTCGCACAAGAAAAGACTATATAATATAATATAATATAATATAATATAATATAACATAACATAACATAACATAACATAATATAATATAATATAATATAATATAATATATACATACACTAGCACATATTAGCCTGCCGTACTAGAACATCTCTCTCTCTCTCTCTCTCTCTCTCTCTCTCTCTCTCTCTCTCACACACACACACACACACACACACACACACACAATGGCAACAGAGAAATTGAGATCTAATACGAATTTTAGAGTGTATTATTAAGCTTCTGCATATACTGAAACGATCGGGAAAGGTTCCTTTTTGCAAGCGAGTCAAATCTAGATGTAAAAATGGAATCTTTACTGAACCAAACCTCGTCCGCAATATAGAAATATTACGAAAAAGAAGTCTCATCTTTCCATCTTATATCATTTCGCCAACCAAATATCCACTTTCTTTTACCAAGGAACAATGGTCGCGACTTATGTAACTTATCAAATAACAAAGAAGAAGCATTCTTATATAATGTTAGTAATCTCAAAAACAGAAAGAAAATGATAATGGGAACGGAAAATATACTAGCCCTTACAAAGTATTAAGCCATTACGACCTGCCGTAAAATCAGCTGCGACGGCTTTCTTGTTGCAGAAAACTGACGTCATACTGATGTCATTCACCGACTCATACATACTTTTCTTCGTGAGTTTAGTAAAAGGAGTCTATGATCTTCAGTCTGTGCAAGTGTGATGAAACTATCTAAATACTTATTCAGCTACATTAATTTTTTTTCTTCACATATGTGAAAAATAATTATGTGTGCAAAATAAATATTTAATTTTACTTTTTTATTATCTTATTATTCTTTTTCGTACATGAAAACAAGATTGTCACACGAGTAAAAAATAATTAATATATAAAATAATGTCTTGAATGTTTGAAATTCCTCTTCACATCTGTAAAGATATTTCACATGTCCAATTATTTGCACATAGGTAAATAATTTATTTCATATGTAAAAAAAAACTTTTGCATATGTACAATTCTTTCTCACATGTAAACTAAAGTTAACTAAATGTGAAAAACTATTTCACATGCAATTAGAAAAATTTTTACATGCAAGAAATGAAGGCCTAATTTATATGTGTGAATTTCTTTTATGATGTAAACAACATTCTTGCTCACACGCGTACAAATATGCTTCATATAGGTATATAGAACTTGACATATGTGAAACAAATTTCATATATGTAGAAAAGAATTTCACAAATGTAAAATAAATTCATTTTTTTTACATATGAACAATTTTGGAAATATTAACATATTGTCACACCTTTAATTCTAACTTTATTTCACATAGAAAAGAAAACCTATTTTGATATTTCACGTAGAAACCTATTTTACTGTTTTAAAATCATTTTTATATATGTAAAATAAAATCACCATACTGCATATAATAATAATAATAATAATAATAATAATAATAATAATAATAATAATAATTTGTGCAAACACAGCCTGCCATACTATTTATCACAAAAGGCAGCATGGAAACACGAGTCTCTAACAGAACAAGTCTGCCTCCCAGTGTATTTTGGAGTTAATCAAATTATTTCATAAAAGAAGACAGAACAGAGGCACAATGAAAGAATTTGCGTATGGTTTCATCTATATATATATATATATATATATATATATATATATATATATATATATATATATATATTCAGGGCCGTTGTAAAGGGGCGGGCGATACGTGCCCGGGGGCGTCAAGCCGGGGGAGATAGGGGGAGGGGCAATGTGTCCGTTTCGCTACTGTTCGTAAAACTGCAGACGACTATAATCATGACCTTTTTAATCTAATGGTAAACATGTATTTTATATTGAAACAAAGGACGGAACTATACGTGTCCAAAAGAACCAACACATCAACTCCGTAGATACTGTATTGTTTCAACAAAGACAAAGATGAATGATTAACAATTAATCCTACAACTTGCATGTATGAACTCGACAGTGGAAGTTTCCATCTTCCATATTTATATCATGTGACTTTCGCGATCGGCCAATGAATATCTGCAAATTGAACCACATGGTCAGCAACCACCATAGTTTACAACATGTCTGCCGGTAAAAGTATATAGGATAATGTCAACTAAGAACTTAATATAATGATTTAAAGTTGGATTTCCTATCATATCGGAATATTTCAAGGTCAGAGCTTATATACATTTTTTAAGTTTTCTTAAAGTGGTGGATCAGACTGACTACAGTGATTATATATTTTGTTATCATTGTAAGAGCCAAAGTTTTCTTACATACATCGTCTACTGCATGGTTTATGTTTGTGTCTTCGTTTTCTCCTCTCTAAAAACTTAAAGAAAATAATGTAAATTAAACCCAAGAATGTGAAAGCAAAAGAAATGGCATTTAATATATTTTATTTTTTTTAAACCCATTTTCAATCATACTATTTAAGCTCTACGAATTCATTACATGCCGGTCTCAATTTTACCCGCATGTACCATAAGGATCCCGAAATGTATTTGTGTTTTTGTTGGTGGACACTTAGACATTCCAAACGTATTATTGACATGAAAGATATTTACGCAGTCCTTTAATTTTGCGAGCAGTGATGTGTGAGATTAGGTAATTTACGCACACATCTAGTGTTTGACGCACGATTTTTTTTTTCCAGCGGAGAGTCTCGCTGCCTTTCCAATATTTATGAGGTCAAAACAATATTGCATCTCAATCTTTAGTTTGTATATAGACTAATAAATTCCTAACAGGTATATAACTGTTTTAACCCTAAAGAGTCAATAAAATAGTATTATGCAGTAAAGCCTTTGGTCACTTGGTTGGTTTGTTGTTTGGCTATATCATGTAGATGAATTGGGAGCTATGTGCCATGCCCAAGGACACACAGTGACAGCTCACCTGAATTTGCAGTTATGGGGGTGGCTATCACACCCTGGACTCTTGGATTATGAGTCTGATGCTCCACCAACTGAGCTATCAGAGCTCCCATCAAAGTGGTCTTCTAATGACCTGCTTTGTCTCCCATTCTCAAGGTCACCACCTCTTATATTTTGTTACACCCACCCACTCCAGAAAAATTAAATGGTTGGTCCCTTATGTTTGTGATATTGTTCATAAGCAGTGCTTAAGGAACATATATTTTAGACACAGGCCAAGGGCATGTGACATTTAAAAAAAAAATCACAAGCGCTGACTAAAAATCCACAGGCCCCAACTAAAATTCCATGTGTTCAGAAAGGGCAGAAGCTTTTGTTATTTTGACACAGTGTTGAAATTGAAGTACTTGAAATATAAAAAGGAATCAACAAAATTATATTAAATTGATTTGTGTTTTTGTGGTCTCAAAATATTTCAATTAAAGCAATGTTTTCCTCCAGATCCTGATGTGAACCATTGTCTAAATGTTCCAGTGCACAAAGAAACTTTGAAAAAATCACTTGCCATGATTTCTCATCTAATTGCCCAACAAGATATTCTTTTACTATTATTTTGCCGCCCCCCCCCCCATAATTTAAAGGTTGATATCTTACACTTGTGATATTGCTCAGAAGACTAAACTGTTCTTCACATTCTACTAGAGTGGGGCTCACAAATAATGAGATTTCCAGCAGTTCCACAGTTTCTGCATGCTTAGGTGGCATTCACATCTCTTGCAATCTCCAAGCTGAATGCCACAACTTTGCCATCATTTCAATGTACGGTCTGTGTATTTCATAACAATCTGTATGGATCAGTATTCAGGGTCTTGGAGTAGTTTCTTTTTCTGAACACTGCAAAAATTTCCAATGTTTTTCATTCTAAGTTGACATAGAAATGAAGTCAGAGGCATTGATGTTTTCATATGAATCATTAAGTTTCAGGTTTCTTAATGAGTTCATGTGATGGTACTGTGGATGTGTCTGAATTATTGAAGAGACTTGCTGAATATCAATAGAATCAGTGCCTACTAACTGTTTGAACAAAATGGATTAGAATTAATGCAGTGATCTCAATTCCTTGAAGATGAAAAACTTTGTTTTGAAGGCATTAATATGGTGCTAATCCCCTAGCTTTATTTAATTGTCCAACATTTACATAGGTATTATTTGATATATTTAACCAGCAATGTAATAAGAAGTGAGCATGAGCAAGGGACAGTTTCGTATTGTTATTTCTTCTATAAGGGAGATTGTCAATTATAGGTAAACGATGAAATGTGGAGAACAGAAGTAGTACTATTCCCCATTCATAGGTCATGATACATGCATAAGGCAAAGAAAAAGAATAAGCGTTTTCCTATTGTACTGGTTTTAAAACTAGGGTAGGTCGGTAAGTTTTTTTTTTTAATGTTTAAACATTATAGTGTAATGATTAGTGATTTTATATATATATATATATATATATATATATATATATATATATATATATATATATATATATATATACACACTTACTAAGTGCTTCAAGTACTTGTCAAAACCAACTTACTTAGATGCACAACTCAATTTTGGGAATTTAACAACAGTTATTTATTTATTTTTTGGGACTCGGGGGGGAAAAAGTGTTGGGGTTGGCAATGAGAAACAGGGATGGTTGGCTGAATGGAAACACATATTTGGTGGTAGTGGGGCCTTACATATGCACAATGATACATGCATTGCATGTGCACAATGATATATGCATTACATATACACAGAAAGTATGGCTTGATAATATTTTATTGAAAGTCATACTCTTTACATTCTGATAAAAAATACAGTATATTAGTGCTATTTACCCCTTTGAGTTTTTTATTCCTGAAATCAAAACCTTGACTTTTCAACTAAAAGTTTTGACTCTCCAAATTTAAATATGGGGGTCTCTGACTCCCCAGCCTGAATTTTCTGTCGAGTTCACTTCCTTTAAAATGTATACTCTCCCAACTGCATTTAGTTTATTTCTATTGTTTGTTGTTGTTGTTGTTGTTGTACCAATGGGTCAATTAAGGCAAGTGGTTACTACATACATCAAACATGATATCTCACAGAGCAAGGTAAGATCTCAGACAAGTTTGGATCATCTCACTGTCTCCTTCAGATGAATTTCTGACAGAATAGGAGATTTTCTATGCCACAATATTTTTCTTGTGTTATTTTGAACCAAAGAACCATACTTTATACATATTTGCATAGTAGATGCATGTTAAATTTAGTAAACATGCAGATGAATTCAATTAAGTATCATGTCAGTTATAACTGAGTGCATATTCCACACACTCTATTACTTACTAAAATATGGCAAAAGTGAAAATTCAGAGGACCTTTTGTGTGGATTTTGCATCACTGTACATGGATGGTTGTTGTTGTTGTTGTTGTGGGGCTTAACGCCATTTTTCAGCACACGATAGGCTATACATGGTGGCCAGTATTAATGGTGGAGGAAGAAACCGGGAAATCCGCGGAAAGAACCACCGACCCACGAGAAGCTACTGGCAAGCTTTCTCACATATCCACATTCGCCGAATCTTAGACTCGAACCAACGCAGACAGAGGTGAGATGGCAGTGATCCGTAATGGACAGTGCTTTAGACCACTCGGCCACTCGGGGCCCCCGTACATGGATGGCTTTGGGTAAAGAGTCAGACATGAATTTAAACAAATTTCCCAGAAAATAATGTAAAAATCTTGGTCTGATACTCAGAAAGTATCAGAGGTATGTATGCAGGCAAAGGTAATGAAAATTTTAGAGGTATAAATAGATGGTTGCTAGACTAGGTTTGCTTGTATATTTATTGAAACTTAGGATAAGGCAATCTACAGAAATTGGTTTTCTGTACCCAGCCAAGAAGTTCAAATAGTGGATGTCATCTATACTCATATACAAGTCAAGTACAACTGCAAACAACATAGACACGGTTATGCTGTCACATAGTGCGTTGGGAGATCAGGGTCTGTGTTCTTTGTTCTACTGATTACTCCTGACAAACTTCATAGACCCAGATCTGCTAGTGCATTATGTAGTGACATATCTGGTTCTATGCAGTTTACAGTTGGATCTGACATTTAAGGGAGTATATATGGTATCTATACTTTTACCAATATATTGCGTTTACGTTGTGGCAGCCACCATAGCCCAGTTGGTAGGGTAATTGACTTTTAATCGAAGGGTTGCAGGTGTGATACCTGCCCAGGACAGCTTGGGTTGACTTTCTTGTTGTGTCCATTGGAGAGGAATGTAGCCAATGTGTTAAAAGTGCAGTTAAAACCCACTAAACCAAAAGCAAACCCAAAGACAGTAACCTTGTAACCTGAATTTCATCAACACTAATTATGTTATAGTGTTTCAGGAGAATGAGTAGATGAAAACAAATATTTTTGATCTGATATGCAACCATCAGGATGTAATAGGTGGGGTTCTAAGCATGCATATTCATACATATTCAGGATTCTTCCTCACAACCTGAACTCATTCTACACTGATTGAGGAAAGGTAATATCTGTTACATAATTTATGAAGATTTGTAGATGACAAAGGTTTATAGTCCAAAATGTAGCCCAAAGGGTAAAAGGGTTGGGGGTAGGGAGTGGTGATGGTGATGGGTTGTTAAAATAAGAGCAGGTATTTGGGATAGCTTCCATCTCTTGTTTCTCAGTTTTGTTTTGAACCTGCTGGATGATCTTAAACAATTCTAAACATTCAGCATTGGCAGTTTGCTTGAAAAGTGTTCTGAAATTATTGGGGTTAAGAAAAGGTCGCAGCACTTTTGTTCTGTTGTTCAGAGGACATGAAACAAAGAATGTTTAAGAATTGTCTTGCATGAATGAATTTTTGTTATATCAACAGGAATTCTTATTATATAGATTCAAGAAATGGTACAATGGAGTGCCGATGTGGTGGACTTCTCTTCACCTCCAAATTTGACTCTGGGAATCTGGCCCGTGTGGAGAAGGTGTTAAGAGAGGATGAAGATGAGCAAGGTAAACAAAATTATTGATGATGATTATGATGGTTTTGAGGACAACAACAGTGACATACATAAAAACATACCATCTGTTGTAGTGGTTAAAGTTAAATAATTTGCCAAATTTTAAAGTCAACCAGAACTTGAAAAGCATGAATCATGTCTCCATATTAAAACCTCCTGAACTTAGGCTTGAGGATAAAATCCCCACTTTGCAAATAATTTCTTATTGTTCTTGTATTGATATACAGGGCTCAGGAAATGCACTTGTCCGCTTTTCATGACAGAGAAAAAAAATTGGCTGGGCAAAGTAAAATGTTACTACATTCTTCTCCCTGGGCCAAGTAGATGCAGAATTGCATTTTCTTTTGCTTCTAAGTGCATTTTCACCTCTTAACAAGTGCCAAAGTTCAGCATCACTTAACATTTAGCATAACTCAATTATAAGTAACTTAAATTTAATCTGCCTGTTTGTTTTTTTTTTCCACGGTTACCTTATGTAAGCTTGATAATTAAAATGGGTAAATATTATGAACATATTATGTTGCAGTTTCACAGTTAGACCTTGATTTCTTAATGGTATTGGGTTTTACAGTGACACTTTTAATTAATTTATATGTCATTTTCATGTTGAGAAAGAGTTCCTTTCAGTGAACTGTAATACATCTTTAGGAATCAGACCTCTTAGAAGTTAAGAGACAGAAAATTTCAGAATTTGTGATTTTTCTCTGGTCGGGCAATGTTTAAGTTGCAGCAGGTCACCAGTATTTTCAAGACTACAGTTTTATTTTATACATTGTCATACCAAACGGAAGATGCCAACAGATATTTCCTTTTAGTATGCTAATATTTTAAGTGTCTCAGTTGATTTCCACCAACTTGCACACAATGTATGCTGTGTAATCTATTTATTAAGCAGGTAATGTCAAGATAACAGCTGATTGGTCGAAATATAGTTGTAGTAATGTCCCAGAAATGTTCCAGTTCTTTTGGCCAGTCAGCAGTGTCACTTTTTATTATACCGATGTGTACTTCTATAGAATGGTGGTTTGACTGTAATAGATCAATTAGTACACAAGTTGGAGGAAATTGAGATGGTTGGAATTCTTGTACGTGCAAGATACTGACATTTGTCTTGAGAAAGGTAATTACATGCTTATATACATATATGCTGGCATCTCTACTTTGGCATGACAGTATATTAATAAAGCTAGTCTTCAAAATATTGGTGATCTGGGGTATGCATAACAATGTCTGACCAATTGAAAATCATAAAATTAACATTCTTTGTCTCTAAACTTTACCCATATCTAACTCATAAAGGTGTAAGATAGATCATTGATAAGTAAAATTATGACGCCTAGAATACTAAAAGGTTTCACAGTAAACACAGATACCACTAAGAAATCAAGGGCTATGTGTACAGCTGCAGTTTCTTGAGCTGCATACCTTGAATCTTATCATTGTGTTTATCTAAGAAGCCATGTATTAGGGCATGCTATTTACATGGTTTTGACCCATATTAGTACCAAGCTTGCACTAAGTACCTGTGATTCTTTTAGTAAAAGTGTAAGCAGCATAGTGAATAAGTGTACTGTGTTCTGTTTATTGATGACATTGATGAGTATAGTCCCAAGGACAAGTGGTAGGGACATTTTTTCCTGAACCCTGAAAAAATTACACTGTTGTATGAGACAAATTTGCATTACATGGTATTAAAACCAAAATGATAAATAATTTTGGTTCTGACAATGATGTGAAATAAAAATAGGTTAGAGGAAGGTTGGTACACATTTTTTTAATTACTTATTTATTCAGCTAATGTTAGCTAATGTCACACTTTTCAGTCTAAAGTTACCAGTTTAGGAAGTGAAAAATTGTGCACATTGGTACCATTTTTTAGTTTACATGACAACAAGTTATAGGGTTTGCATCATTCAGGTAAGGTAGGGAAGGTTACTGGAATTAAAAAAAAATTGTTTTTGGTGCAGTGGAGGTAGCCTAAGGTGAGCACATGTTTTATATTAAGAAATGAAAAATGTTACATTTTTTTGTATGAATTATCATGTAAGCGTAGTCTATTACACATATACTTCTCATTATATTGACTGCAAGCCAGTTGTTTATGGACAGATGCTACCAATTTTGTTTTCTACTGTAGGATCAGGCTATTATGCTGGAGGTGAACCCAGACCAGATTATGAGTTTAATGTATGGACCGTTCCAGATTGTGAAGGAACAGAGTATGAAAATGGAAATCGGTAAGGCTTTATTTCATGTTATATTTAGCATTAAAAAAATGTTTTTGTTATTAAATATTTACATTTTTTGCTTATTAGTGCTAAAAAGAAACCTTTTTATTTTTAGAAATTGGCCCTGGGCAGGTGGCTTTAGAAAGCTTGCCTGGCTTAAAATTCACTTGCCTGACAAGGTTGTAGTCTTTGCTATTACTTTGACACACCCAACACCTCCAGAAAATTTAAATGGTTTGTCCCTTATGCTTGTGATACTGTCATGAGCGTGAATCCTTGTTTACATTCTTCCTGAAGGGAGAAATGAAAGGAGTTGCATCATTTATGTTGATCTTACTGGACCTACACATTCCAGACTGTCAACATGATGCTGATCTTGAGACACTCATCTGAATATCTATAAATGGCCAGGCTTGCTGAGATTGGAATGTGTATTCCAGCAGTATCTGTTGCAGTTGAGAGAAGTCTTAATATGTAGAGGAGGATTAAGACAAGATCAAGGATCAGTGTAAATCCTGAAACTAAGTCGGTGCTGATTAAACTGATCTTCGGCCAGAAATCCCTTCATTCTTCTTTACTAGGGCAATAGGTCACTAGCACAAAGAAACAATAGGCATTGGGCTATCCAGTAAAATATTAACCAAGAGTCTGTATCACATTCAGGAAGTATGGTAGTAACTTACGCGCAATCTTTGCATGTCTGTATGATTCTGTATAAATGTAATCTTAGACTTGATAGTACATATGAATCAAGGGCAAATGTTTGAATCACTTCTTGGTTGTATTTTCTTATTTATAAATTCTCTCTCTCTCTCTCTCTCTCTCTCAAACATGCATGTTAAATATATCTTCTATACTTATTGTTACTTAAGTTATTTTCTTTCAGAAATCCTCTCTCTCTTTTTTTATTACAGAAAAAATGACTTTTACTTTTCATGAATTAACACTTTCTTCCATTTCATTATTTACAAACAGTAATGACAGGCACAAAGTAGTGTTCAAAGCAGTGGCTAAAACATTACAAATTTTTGACTTCCAAAATGTAATGTTATAGACCTCCTAAAATGATGCCTTGGGAGTCCTGGACTGGTTGAAATCTGAAAAGAATAGTGGAACCCTTATATTATCTAACATCAAGCTCCTGTTGTTTATTCCCAGCTAGCCCACCTACTGCATCTGGCATTCAAAAGGATCATTGCCAGCATCTTACTAAAAATACATGTGTACTGAACCTCAAGAGTTTTTTGTGTGGTTTGACACAGAGTGCTGTTGACTAAAGAAGTAACAATTTTACAACCTGACAGAGAGGCAGATTTGAAAGGCTATATGCACTAGTCACTTTCAGCTCCACTGAGACCTATATTGTGTTTTTTTCGGACTTTTGAATATATGAATCATGCTTGCCAATGTCCATGGATAGTGGATCACATTCTTACAGAGTGTATTGACTTTTATCTATTAGGCAGAAATTTTTTATATGAACTCAGTTTAGTAATGGTATGATGATGTATTGCCAGAAAAAATGTTGGAACTTTTGAGGAGGTGTGGTTTATATAAAAAAAATTGGCTCCATATTTTAAGGATTTATTACCTCTATATTCCATTTTATGTTCTGTTTCATGTACATTTTATAGGAAGTCTAAACCAATCAATTTTTCGCTAACGTGGGTACGTGAGAAAGCCTGCCAGTAGCTTCTTGTGGGTCGGTGGTTCTTCCCGGGGTTTTCCAGGGCTCTTCCTCCACCATTAATAATGGCCGCCATGTATAGCCTATCTTGTGCTGAAAAATGGCGTCAAACCCTATAACAACAACAACAACAACCAATCAATTTTTAAGGAAGAAAGTATTTACCACAATAAATCATATGAATTGGGCCAATCTGAACCAATGTTAATTCATAAATTCAGTTTTGTTTTGCTCAGTTTTTGATACTTTATAGATGTATTCATTATGAATATTGATGCTTGTTTTCTTCTTTTAAGTTCTTGGTTTTACTTTGGAGTACGTGGCTGGAACCCTAATCGTCTTATCAAAATCAATATCATGAATATGAATCGTCAGGGAAAGCTGTACAGCCAGGGACATGCACCAATCACCAAAACACTGCCAGGACGGCCACGCTGGGAACGTATTAGAGACAGGCCTACATTTGAGGTGGACATTAATTTACTAAAATATACTTATCCACATTTTTAATTTATTTTTTGTGAGATTTTCATTTGAAGATATGCTGCTAGGACACTGCTGCTTATTTGTATTGTCATAATGATTGAAATTGATTTTCTGAAATACATACCAATTACCATGAAACACTTTTTTTTAGTGGATTTGGGTAAAAATTTAAATATTCATGGATCTATCATGTACAACCCACCCCCACCCCCAAAAAAACAATGATGCATATGTCTGTGTAAAAGATTCTACCAACATTTCCATACATTTGTGAGCAAACAGGTTTAATCCATTTTGCAGTAATTAAGTTGATTAATTAGGTTGTTCATTGCTTAAATGTGGCATAAATGTGGAGAAAATACCAACTTCTTTTTCCAGACCTGTCTGAGCTATACCCATTTAATACCACTATTGTAATCTTAAGTAATTACCATATATACTTACATATGAGCTGACTCACCTAAAAACCCATTTTTCTTTGACCCTCTCATAAGACGGTGTATTTTGCAAGTCAGATCAATGAGAAGGGGTGACTTGTCTTCAGTGAGTCAGAGTTGCACTTCAGAAAAATAAACAAGCCAAACTAGCTAGACAGATAAATAGGAAAAATAACAACAACACTGTTGTATAATACAATTATATTATTGAATTGAATAGGTCACAAATAAATTGACAACTTACAATTTGTTCTAAATAAATTCATCTAAAATCCATAATGCTTGACATTTAAAATTCATTTGTATGATAAATTCATGAATTCAACTACAGATCACATATTATATGAAAATAGTTCCGAATGATCTGATTCACAATATCCCATAATATGTGAATTCCACACTCTTACAAATAAATAATGAAAGTTACATCCGCATTTTTGTGATTCACAGTATCCTATAAATGTCACTATCTGATATCGTCTGTTACAAAGTCCAACAAATAATCAGTTCTGAAATCCTCCATCTTCATCTAGTCATCGTAAATATGATCCATTTCCTTGGTTTCTCTGTAATATGCATGTGCTTATGTTGAAACTGGGCTTGGGCTCTGTAAGTGACACTTTGATCATGGAGTCTATTAAAATCTGCAACTGAATGAGTGTCAGGTGTGTGGCACGATCACAGGGAGGACAAATAACTACCTTCTGTTACTTTGCACTGAGCAAGTATTACACTGATGGCTTGATGAAACTGTTGTCACATGTGGAAAACAGACAGTTTTGTCTTTTCAAGCTAAAGGATTAAGGTCAAACATTCACTGTAAAATGTAGGACTCTATTTGGCACTGAACATTTACATTATTAAATTTGCAGCTTGATCAAAAGGATTGTCAACTTGAAAACAAAGTGAGTGTTGTCTTTACAAGCCTAGGGCTTGTCAGGTCACATGCACTGGCAGAAAACTTGGGAGATATCACATGAAAATATAATCTAATTGATGAAAAAGGAAAAAACTAATTAAATTAAAACTTTTATGGCATCAAACAGAGTGTTTATGCAGCAACACACAAATATTAATACAAATACAGGTTGTTAGGACATGTACCACAATGGGAGCAATATACTTGCTAGTAAACAGCCATGGTAAAGAACATTGGTGGACACTTTAATTTGCAGTGGGTAGTATTTAATTAGTAATATTTTCAAATTATTAAAATCAAATGTAGATACAAGGATTGTGCAGTGAATACTGTCATGAAACAGATAAACAGTGTATAGCATATACACATTTCTGAATGGAAATAGTGTCATGAAACAAAAAAAATATTTGAAGTGACAGTATTTTTGTGTACTGTAAATATATATAGTTTCTTAAATTACCTCTAGATTTATCAGATTTTTTGTATGTCACACCTATAAGACAACCCCTACTCTGCATGAATGACACTTTCAGTATTTTAAAAAAGTTGACTTTTAAGTGAGCGTATATGGTAGGTTTTTTGGGTGTTCTTAAAGACCGCTATCAAAGCATAAAATTCTCAATAATTAGGGATAGGGTGCTTGAACAAAGCCAATGACTGTTAACCAGCCACATGTACAGATAAATTGCATCCCAAGATTTAACTGTTAACAACTTTTACAAGGAGGAATTTAAATCACAATTTGATGAGTGTATTCAACATAGGTGATTGATGAATTAAATGAACTTTAGGACACTTTAGACGTGCATTCAAATCCGGTCTTGGCTGACCAGAAAACACCAACCCATAAACCAATTCACGCAAAGCAGCTTACCTGCCCATGTGTCAAAATAGTACTTTGGAGAGACTTGATTGAAATGGACTTTCAAAAAGCAGGACTAATTTGCTGGTTGTTTATTTAGCAGCTACTTGATATGTGCAAAAATGTATTTATAAATGGGAATAATATATGCTTTGGGAAAAAAAGGTCACTGACACTGAGTAAATCTGTATTTATTACTATACATCAGGTAGAGTAATTACAATATTACATGAAGTTTCCACATTCATAAAGTTTGCATTCAGGTTCAGTTGTAATCAGTCAGTTTCAGTGTTCTTTGTCATTCATATATTTTTCTCAATGTATATTTTACATTCTCAGCACCATAGATATCCATGATGCTAAAACAAAGAAAGAAACACATAATGCCATTACATTGATGGAGTGGATTGGGTGAATGTCGGCTTGACATTCACTGTGACTTTAAATTCATGGTACATCTCCCCCATGAAAACCACAAAAATTGGATCCCCATGAATTTAAAGTGTTTCACAATATGTATTTTTATGCTGTGATTAAACTGATTTTTATTAAGAAGAGATATCAGCTTAGGTAATTTAGCAAGATTAATGAAACACTTGTATAAATGAACATATAAGATATTTTCCTTTTGGTGTAAAAGCTAGACTGAATTTATCTTTATCTCTGTTTCAGACTGTAGATACTCAGTTCATACTGAGCTTCACCTACCGTTTCCCAGATCATAGGGGTGCAACAACCTACTTTGCTTTCTGCTACCCCTGGTCCTACACTGAATGTCAGGAGAGACTTGCTGACCTGGACAAGAAATATGAATACTGCATCAAGCTCAATTCTAACAGGTTATAGTCCTATCCAGGGTTGGCGCTGGCTTTAAAATGTTGTCACCAAAAACTTGCCAACCTCAATATTTTGTTGCCAATTTTAAAAAACTGTTGCCTTTTTCATAATACAGCTCAATCTGTTTATCTCGACATCATCGGAACCAAAGTAATATTGTTGACTTAAGTGTATGTTTAGATAAGTAGGGGGGAGGCTGAAAATAAATTGAAATGTTGCATACAAGTGAAATTTTTTAGAAGTGATCTGTTGTCAGTGACTAGAATTTACACAGAGAGAAAGAAAAATGGAAATTTGATTAAATGAAGACATCTAGTCTGAAATACACTTGAATATTGACAACTTATATTTGTGTAGTATGAAAAATCCATGAATTTGAGTATTAGATCATATATCTGAATATTCATGTATCGGTCAAATCCCATTTGAAAACACAACTAACACATACATATAAAAAATGGCTGTCCTTGTTTAATCTTTATCCCATTGTCAACAAACATGTTTCACGAAACAATTTACTCTGATATTCATTATCCTAGTAACATGTGGCTGTATAGTTGTTTTTATGCTAAATGTAGATGTGCTTAAATTGGCCTAGATTTTGGTAAGCCAGAGACAACTACCATAATAACGAGGCTACCAAGAGGTTGAGGTTATTCATAGGGAAATGAAAACATGTGAACAAATTAAAAATGTTTAACAAACATTCTTGCAAGATGTTCCACCTTCATTTAACTTGATGGCCAGATATCTGTTGTTTCAAAATATTGAAAATTTAATTTAGGTTTTATGCCATCATTGGTAGCGGTCGTAAGCATGAACTTTTTTAGTTGCAAACAGGAACTTTCACAGCACAATAAACATGTTCCAATTGCTATGCAGAATGAAACAGTGTTTTTATTTAAGTCTGTTGCTGACGTCCTTTGATCAAAGTCGTCAGCTTACTTTGATGAAGGTGCATGTGTTATTGAAGGTGCCGCTAAAGGCCCTCTTTGAAGAACCAAACAATTGTCTGTTTGTTATTACTGCGGCAACATCAATTAATTGTGGAACATTGAGACAGAATTTTTTTTCATTTGCTTAGCATATATACAGAACAATTCATGCTTCAGAGGTAATCAGTTTTCTTGAAAGTTTCAGCAACACTAATTTTTTCTTGTACATTTTTCCCCCCAAAATATTGACATGTGATCAATTGTAGTTGTTACAGTTCCCGCCTTCAGAGGTGGTCAATTGTAGCTAGTCCGGTATCATGACTATTTGGTTATATTACAGCATACAGTACTTAAGGCCAGACATCAGCATTAGCAGATTATAATATATCAATCCACTGTTAGGGTATTTTGTCAGTATGAAGAAAGGATTTGTTTACGTAACAGTAGATTCCAGTGCATTTTAGATCCATGTTTGTAGCTTCCTGTCATGGTGTCTTTGAATTTCTCCACTCCAAACCCAAGACTGTATATACAGTTTTTAAGAGCCAAAAATGTTGTCACCCAAAAAATCGCCATATGGTATATTTTATCACCAATAAGGAAAAAAAAATTGCAATTTGCGACACTGGCAAAGCCCAGCACGATCCTGCTATCTATTCTTCAGGTGTCTGTCATGTCTGAATGAATTTGAGGAAGTAGTATTGCAAACAGAAGAATAGAAAGCTTGGCTTGAAAATGGAGAAGGTTCACCTTGGTCTGGGTTAGGGTTAGGCTTATGGCCCATCATCTGCTGTGCATCACCATGCTTCTATCAAAAATTGTTAATTTAAGTTTCTTAAAAAAACAGACACATTTCAACTAAATCTGGCACTGAGCCACTGTCCAATTTGACCACCTTTATTTTAAAAATGCTTTAAATGACTTATTCACCAAAACTGCTGAACAAAATATTATCAGATTTGACTGGAAGTATCCTGATATGAAAGCATCTCAGTTTTATACAAATTATACTGGTCTGCCTTCAAATATGGTTGCTATTACCAAAAATAGAAAACCTATCTGTTGTCCATCAACAATTGCTATTTTCAACTTCGTCTGGAAAACAACCAGACCAGTTTGAACCAAACTTGGCATAGAGCAAGTTGATACAAATGATGCCATTCAAGCATAAAATATGGCTGCCATAATTAACAATAGAAAAACCTTTAAATGCCTTTGTCTCAATAACTGCTGAACAGAACATTGAAAATATCATCCTGTCATGAAGACTTTTCAAATTTGTACAAATTATGCTCATGCACCATCAGTTTGCACTTACTAAAAAAACCTCATTAAATGGTTTCTTCTCAGAAACTGTGCAGCATGAGCTTTGACAAGCATCGGAAGTCAGTTTTTATAACTTACTACATTTGTATGTGAAAATAAGAACAAATGTTTTCTGAGTGGTGGTACAGTGTGTTAATGGTACACTATTGCTTAGAAATCAAAACAAAAATTAATATTTTCTTATTATATTAGGTCTCATAGATAGAAGAGCTTATGGAATGGCTTTTTGTCTGTTCATTGTTTTTTGACATTGGTCATCCGTTTGTGCAATAACTTATGGAATGGCTTGTTGTCTGTTCATTGTTGTTTGACATTGGTGATCCATTAGTGCAATATTATCACTGCTTCTCCCAAACTAATAGGAGTTTGCCATGAAACTGTATGCACACATTCATAACAAGGTTGAGTTGGTCCTGAATGAAAATGATGCAGGTCTGAAATCCAATATGGCCACCACAGCAGCCATCTTGAAAATCGTGTTATTGTTACTGCTTCTGAATGGAAAGGCATATCATGCCCAGTACGGTCACCATGACGGTCATCGTAAAAATCTTGTTATTGCTACTTCCTTAAAACGGAAAGCCACATTGACATGGGGTTTTCAACAGAAGAAAATTATGATATCTAGTTGATCCTGAATGAAATTGATGCCAATCTGACCTTAAATATGGCTGTCACAATGAACATACTGAAAGTCTTGTCACTAATTCTCCAGAACAGATGGTCATATCATCATGGGGTTTCCACCAAAAGTCTTCTGATAGTGTCTTATTGATCCTGAATGAAAATGGTGCTGATCTTTTATCCATTGTGGCTGCCACTGTGGCTTGTTTGAAATTGTTATATCTCCACAATATCAGAAATGGTATCAGCACTCCGGACTTAAAAAGAAGAAATGGTTTTATCTTGAATTCCTGGATATTGTTTTTGGACAGTAGAGTGTTAATCCCTTCAATGACTCTTGTTTATCAAGGACTGATTCTGGCATGAGCTTATTTCATCTTGGAAAAAGAAGTATTTGTCTTTCACAGTAGATATCTCTTTGAGGCTTGTGCAGTAATGTTTTTTTTTTATGATGTGGCATTCTGATATCGGGGATTTAAAAAAAATTACATTGTCAAACACAGATGCACTAAAATAGATACTTGAATTCAGTTATCAGATAATGTGTCAACAGATTGATCCTGATCTGCCATCACATATGGTGTCAGTAGATAGATCCTGATCTGTCATCATATAATGTGTCAATAGGTTGGTGTTTGCACTGTTGGTGTTCATTAGTAGAATAACAGCAGAGACCTGGTTCTTCTTTAAGTATGTTACCCAATCATAATACCTCTGGAGAACTACTACTACCTCACAAATCCAGCCCTTCCAGATAACACTTTTAGCTAAAATGTGCTTAAAGTTATCTGCCCACCTAGCTGGCAGTCAGGCAGAGTGATCTCACCATGATGTAGTGATTGACTGCGAAACCCATGAATATTCCAGTTACTACTTATAGTTGTGCAGAGAAGTATGCTTTCACCATGAGAGACCTCACAAAAGCCAGAATCAGCTTTGATAAAAGTTGGAGGAATTCTCACTTCTAAGGAAAGTATACTCCATCTATATATCCAACTTTTCTTTCTTTCTATGTCGACAAAGTTCTTTCTTTATAATTTTACCACACTTTGTCATCTTTACACATTTAATTGTACTTAGTTACTTGCACTGGTAGCCTATGTGACTTCACAATTAGTTTGGGCTGTACGTTTTAAGTTGTGTTCATGCAAGTCCTTGAGACCTATTGAAAACTCTTAATACATAAATTCCACAACATCTGGCTACATATAGGTGAGTGTTCTCTGCTAATACATCTAGTGTCAGGATGTCTTGCTTCATTACATTGACCTGTACAGGTCATCCTTGAACCTCTTACAGGTAGTATGGTGAATTATTTTTTTTTATACCTGGATGCTTCATAGCTTTTATTAAATTCATCAGCTTTTCCAGGTAATGCTATAAGGCATACCTCTTCACTGACTTTATGTTCACTAATAAGAGACAGGTGCAGAGACGCAACAGGTTGATATATTCTGCTCAATTTGCCCTTAAGATTAGACAATGGGTAAAGCGCAGAAATGCATGACTAAGGACAAAGACACCATAAGCCTATATGCTGACATGTCCTCAGTGTGGGAATTTTTGGCAGATAAGGGAAATAAACAAAGGGCTGTCCAGTTACAAAAGCGCCAAAAATCTACACGATCAGAGACATCCCCAGCACCTATTTCACCACCACAGGATTCCTGTTAGTTGCCGATATCTATAGGCCTTCCCTCCTCAGGATTCCACTCTATATCTGTGAATGATCAGTCAGCAAAACAGAGTATGCTCTTGCTCAGCCAGCACACAAACCGTACATTACGACTCAGACAACATCCTCCCTACAAACATGGTCTATTTCCGTTTTGAGTGACCTAGGCCTGCTACAGGGGATCTTCAGGGACAAAGACTTCAACACATACATGATAAGTTAAAGGAAGTCAAGCTATCATCAAGTCTGTCAAACCCAATGTATACAGGCAGTTATGGAGACCAGTCTGACCTACATATGGCCTTAATGCACTCTCTATTTATGATGCAGCGCTTAGTACCTCAACTTCCGATAGATGTCGCTTCTCAATTCTTTCAACCCTTGGTCAGTAGAGTGGACTCTTTAAATCAGTAATTGATTGGAAATCACAATTTCTACTTCATGGCACTTCATAGTTTTGTCAGAGGCAGATCTCGACATTCTTTGCCAGATCCTTTTCAGGCAACTTGACAGATGTCAGCCTGACCTCATGCAGGCAAAGACAATGAAGCTTGTTCTCACGCTTCTGCATCACTTCTTGAATACACTGTATCACAGGAAGATTCAGCCTTAGAGCATTGATTGAAGAAGTTTTCTGTTGTTTTTCTGCCCTCCACCTGCTACCTTATCAACCACCGGGACCAGAGCTCCAGCATCGGTTGATCTTATCATGAGAAAGAATCCAACTTCACCTTGCAGCAAGAAGTAAATGACCTTCTCCTGAAAAGGTGGTAGAAATCGTTCAAAATATAAATTCCCTGGGATTCTGTTCCAGACTTTTCTTGGTCCCAAAGGCAAATGGCACTCTGCACCCTGTCATCAACTTAAATGACCTCAATCAATTCATTCATGCTGCCTAAGTTGTTGATGGAATGCTGTTAGGAGGGAGACTTCACAACCAGTGTGGACTTAAAAGATATATATCTTCACATCCCTATTCACAAGGCTTCCAGGAAGTTCCTTCAGTTCACCTACAGTGACATAATTTATAAATTCCAAGCACTCCCATTTGGAGTCAACATCAGTCCCAGGGTCTTCACTCGTCTGATGAACCGGGTTGTGGGTCATGTCCAGACAATTGCCAAGGTGGCAACATCAAGTTACCTGGATGACATCAGGTGAGTTATATAGAATATAATGACACTGATTACAAATGTGGGTTTCCTTGTCAAAGACAAATGCGACCTAGTACCATTTCAACAAT
The DNA here is from genome assembly GCA_016617855.1 of Megalonaias nervosa. Classification (NCBI taxonomy): domain Eukaryota; kingdom Metazoa; phylum Mollusca; class Bivalvia; order Unionida; family Unionidae; genus Megalonaias; species Megalonaias nervosa. The sequence goes on along the minus strand of JAECUM010013489.1, from coordinate 76,241 downwards.
TTGTTCATCTAGGTATGGAATTTAACAAATAGGTAAACAGAGTAAGTCTCCCCCAAGAACAGGCTTTGAAATCAGAACATGGTGGCTTCATTACTCTCAGGGTAATCTCTCTGCATGTGAATTCCTTCACCTTCTAGGCTTGCTCAATGTGGGAGTGAACCTCATCATCCTAGGTTGCTTTATATGCGTCTGTTACAAATAATTATTTTATCCCAGTGGAGACCAAAAGTTTGGCCAACTGGATCAGTCTCTCTCTATTTGTACAAATATGAGGTACCATCTGCAGACTTGGAGGAACTTGACTTGGCTCACAGCAGGCATACCTCTGCAAGTACGACTGCCAGAGTTAACAGTCTGTACGGATAAAGTACATAAGGCGGGGTGGGGGGGTGGAGGGGGACATGGAGGTGACTTATTTCAATCAGCAAGATGGAACCAAGCCCCTGGACCTTTGCATACTGGTGTGGGACTTTCTAAAGTGAGTCATCAACAACAGATGTTGCAGAACAATCACCTTACACAAACGGAATAGTCTCTCCATCCTTCTGTTTTCACTCAGATATGTACCCAATGGGACTGACCACAGTTTGACCTTTCTTGTGGCAAGGGGAATACCAAGCTCCCAGTCTTTGTCTTACCAGTGCTGGATCCCATATCCTGGGATTTCGAAGCACTATCCATAGATTGGAACAGCCAGGAAACATAATTTACCTTCCAACACCTCTGATTCCAATGGTGATACAAAAAGCAAGAGAATCAAGGTGTGATCTCATCCTCATTGCACCACTTGAGAAGTTGTGGATCAGTGACCTCGTCAATCTCAAAATGGAAATTCCACAGAAAATAAAGAATTTCCTTCATCTTCACAAACAGTGATGATGGCAGTTTTTTTCAACCCAATCAAGAGCTACTGAACCTGCACATATGGATTGTATTGGTTGAACAAAACACCAGTTGAACCACTTTCCAGGGCATCATTGACTCACCTTTCATACAAGACCTGCTTCCTCATCATTAGCGATGGCAGACAGATTCAGCAAAATATGTGCCCTGTAAGGAACCTGAGTTGCATACAGTTGCAACAAGATGGATCAGTTTTATTTATGATGGTTCCCTCTTTCATCACCGGGAACAGGCTTCTGGACACTTCCAGTACCTATTAGACCCAGTGATATCTTGAAAGGAAAAATCCTATTACATCGAGGTAGGGATCACGCCTATTTTTACCTCTTAAACAGGGACATCATGATATAACAGCACAGACTCTTTCATCCTGGATTAAGTGGGTTATTTGTTCTGCATATTAAGAAATAACTCCAGTTCAGATGAATGTGTAAAATATTTCAGTTCACAAGGTTAGAGCAGTTGCTGCAAGCATCGTCTTTGACCAGAACTGTTCTGTAACTGATATTATCCATGACATAGGATGGAAACTGAGTCCACGTTCTCCAGTTTTTACCTCCAAGGTCTTTCGTCCCAAAGGGACCAACTCAATTTGGTGGAACCTATAGCCATGGTGCAACAGGTCACCTTTCCAGGTTGTTCAACAACTTCATAAGACGTGGCTTCATGATTTCTACTGGATTTGTGGGAGGGAAGATTTTTCCTTTTTTTCCTTTTGGAAGCTGCTCCCTAACAGATGGCATCTTCTCCAGTCGGGTTACCTAGAAGCTGTCTCACATTCCCTAGAGACCAGAGATGGCATCTCCAGGATAAGGGGATTACCTCCCTCAACTTCTTACCTATTCATCTAAGGTATTATGCTTCAGTAACATATTTAAAGAAGAAACTAATTTTTTTTCCCAGTAAAATATGTTCCTTTGTGAATGCTTACCCAATTGTAATACATATACACCCTCCCAGCCTCCCCAGCAGTTACGTCCATATAGAGAGCATGCCTTACGCTCCAGTAGTAACTGAGATATTCATGGGTTTTGCCTCCAATCCCAACATAAAGGGGAGATCACTGTGCCAACTGCCACCAATGTGGGCAGATAACTTCTAGATCTTTTTAGCTAAAAGTGTTATCTGGGAGGGCTGGATTTACAAGGTAGTAGTAGTTCTCCTAAGGTATTATGATTAGGTAAATATTTCTGAAGAAATATATTTTACTAGAAAAAAATTAGTATCTACTTGCACAGTATCAGGGCCTGTCTTGTCACAACTTGTTATCTGTTATACATGATACAATGCAACAGATACATTAGTTTCACACTGTTTTACTTCTTGATTTGTGGTTTGTGGTACACTGTTATGGCAAACTTCAATAGCATTATAGTGATGGACCAGTATTCATTCTTTGATGAATACTATTTCACATTTATTAGAACAATGGGATGCCTATTCATAGCTATCAATAGACCCCTCCCCCCCCCAATATTCTTCAGACATGAAGATTGACATATGCTATGTTAGTTTAGATTACAAAAATCAATGATATATTATGTTTTCATTTCCTTAATAGCCCACCCGAGACAATCTATTACCATAGAGAGCTCCTCTGTCACTCCCTGGACAAACAACATGTAGATCTCATAACAGTGACTTCCTGCCATGGTATTCAAAATGAAACTGAACCACGCTTTGACAGTAATTTGTTTCCTGACAGAGATACTCCTCGATGCAAAGAGTTTGAAGGAAAAAGGGTAGGTAACTTTTATATAAGTTGTAACTTGGGGAAAATTGCACTTTTCTAGGAAATACCATTACATTATTTTTTTGTTGGTCTGGAAAATCTCAAAATATGTTTCAGAGCTCACAATAAGTTCTTTACAAAAAGTTGTTTCTTAAATTTCTACAGTTGTTGTGTAATACTATCACTGACTTTTAACTTGCAAAAAGAAAGTGGGTATGATAAATCCTAGCTTAAATTTGATTTACATAAAGCATTAATATTTGAATCTTAATCAAAGATGTTGTGGAATCTGTCTTTTTTGCTTGCATTCCCAGTAAATGGATAGCTCAGTGATACAACATTTGTTGTGTACAAAGACATTTCTGCATTTAATCGCAAGTTGAAACTTTATGGGCATGTGTGCAGTTGAGCTGCCTAGAGGCGATTACTTACTGTACAATCATTGTTTGAAACTTTTGAAATGAAGATTCTTCTTCTTATATTTCTCTTTCTTTTTCTAATTCTTCTTCTTCTTCTTAAGTAAGAAAGAGGATCATTTCCTCATTTGCATTGTTGACTATATACTAAGTTTAGATTTATATTCAGTCTTAATTAACAAATATTTGCCTCCATTGTTTTTGATGATTTTGTGGAATAGTCCCGTTTGTGGTAGCATTGTGTCAAGAGGATTGATTATGAAATTAAATATAAGGCAGGGTTACTGAATTCAGTGTAACAGACTGAGATATACTAAATTCAATACAAGGTTTGAGGTATACTAAAATGTATGGGATTGAGATTACTAAATTTAATGTAAGGCATTGAAATTACTAAATTCAGTATAGGAGATTGAGATTACTAAATTCAGTATAGGGGATTGTCATATACTAAAATGTAATGGATTGAGATTACTAAATTCAGTATAGGGGATTGTCATATACTAAAATGTAATGGATTGAGATTACTAAATTCAGTATAAGGGATTGAGATTACTAAATTCAGTATAGGGGATTGTCATATACTAAAATGTAATGGATTGAGATTACTAAATTCAGTATAGGGGATTGTCATATACTAAAATGTAATGGATTGAGATTACTAAATTCAGTATAAGGGATTGAGATTACTAAATTCAGTATAGGGGATTGTCGTATACTAAAATGTAATGGATTGAGATTACTAAATTCAGTATATGGGGATTGTCATATACTGTAATGGATTGAGATTACTAAATTCAGTATAAGGGTTTGAGATTACTAAATTCAGTATAGGGGATTGTCATATACTAAAATGTAATGGATTGAGATTACTAAATTCAGTATAAGGGATTGAGATTACTAAATTCAGTATAAGGGATTGTCATATACTCAAATGCAATGGATTGAGATTACTAAATTCAGTATAAGGGATTGAGATTACTAAATTCAGTATAAGGGATTGAGATTACTAAATTCAGTATAAGGGATTGTCATATACTAAAATGTAATGGATTGAGATTACTAAATTCAGTATAAGGGATTGAGATTATTAAATTCAGTATAAGGGATTGTCATATACTAAAATGTAATGGATTGAGATTACTAAATTCAGTATAGGGGATTGTCATATACTAAAATGTAATGGATTGAGATTACTAAATTCAGTATAGGGGATTGTCATATACTAAAATGTAATGGATTGAGATTACTAAATTCAGTATAAGGGATTGAGATTACTAAATTCAGTATAGGGGATTGTCATATACTCAAATGTAAGGGATTGAGATATTCTGAATTCAGTATAATGGATTGTCATATACTCAGATATAAGGGATTGAGATTACTAAATTCAGTATAAAGGATTGAGATGCATTAAAGCCTTCTGTAGTTTTCATAATAAGGGTAAAGTTATCTTTCTGCTCATGGCATGCCTCAACATCGAAAAGATGTGAAATTTTTGTCAGTATATCAAAATCTTGTTGTTTTCTTTATTAGGTATTTATGCTGACCAGTCGTGTACATCCTGGAGAGACGCCAGCTAGTCATGTTTTTAATGGATTCCTGGATTTCATTCTTCGGGAGAATGATGAGAGGGCAAAAATGTTAAGAAAGATTTTCATATTCAAAATGATACCAATGCTTAATCCAGATGGTGTCTCACGTGGGCATTACAGGACAGACCAGAGAGGCGTTAATTTAAATCGCCTGTACCTGGACCCTAGTTTTCATTTACACCCATCAATTTATGCTTGCAAGAGTGTTCTAGTGTACCATCACATTTGTAACAGAGTTATTAAAGATGGTGACAACCTTGATATTACTGTGGAATTTCCTGGCTATACTCTTTCAAGCAAGAAAAAAAAATTAGTTTTGGAAAATGTTTCCAAAAATCCTGAGACGGCAGACCATCAACGCAGTGACGTAAGTCTTAGTAGTAAAACAGATTTTGGTGATAGTGTAATTACAGACTTAACATTAAAAGATAATACACTACATCAGATCACTAATCATGGTGAAGATTTGACGTGGAACAGTAATACTGTGAACATTGTCAATAATGATGAAGATCCAACATTGAACAATAGTGTTGTCGGTACTGTTGATAATGGTGCTGTTATGAACAAAAACTTTGTCAGAGATGAGAGCAGCCCTGATCGTTCAGGGTTGATGAATGGAGATAGGAATCTTGAAAGAAAAAGTGTGGATTTATTACAAAGGAAAAGTATTGCCTTTACACCGAGGAGTACAGAAGTTTCAGGTAGAACGATAGATTCATTAGGGAGGAGAAGTACAGATAGGGATCAGAATAAATTTATTCCTCCAAAAGTAGAGCCATTAAACCTTTCAGCATTAGAGAGTGTGGATTTAGCACAAGCTGAACATTTAGAGAGAATGTACAGTAACTACAATTTGCGAATGTCCACAGTTAGCAGTGTTTTGAGTGTGTATGACAGTAAGACTGCAGTGGATGAAGAAAGAAAAGTGGATGCTGAGCTCCATTTGAGATTGTCAAGGATGACCATGTCAGATGATTACAGAGGACATCTCAGTAAACGATTCAATATGCAGAGTGAAACTTTTGATTCTGATGATGAGTTAAACCCCACTGTGGAAAGTGTAAGACATGACCCTGATGCACAAAATGTGGACAATGACCCCAATACAGAACATCTAGGTAATGAGGGGTCTGATGATGATGATGATTATACCCCTGAGCTAGTCACTAATACAAACTGTCCACACTTAAGTCAGCCTTGTCTAAGGGAGATTCCTCCTAATGAGAGTGGAATAGCCTTTTATGTTGATCTACATGGACATGCTTCAAAGAGAGGTTGCTTTATGTATGGGAACTATTTCGAAAATGAAGAAATCCAGGTAATTTGTGCACACCTCTTTAACTGTCATCATTTATAGTGGGAAGAAATAATGCGAGGTCATAATATTTGTGAGGAGATCATTTTTTGGGGGTGACAAATGTATTTTTCCAAAGTAAAACAGCATCACACGAGTGTACCTTAAATTGATGCTGTTTTACATAGAAACATGAAAGCTTTACTGTATGTCCAATCAGACATGTGACAGTTTTCCTGCCATGACAGAAATCATCCATTAACAAAGATTTTCAGCTTTTCAGAAATATTGAAAAGGAACTTAGAGATGTTGAGATTGATTTTACTGGTGGATGAATAAGGTGATCTCTCATTTCATTTTGATTACAAATCGTCAAAATAGGATCTATTGTAGACTTTGCATCTTGAAACAGTATCAAGTCAAGATAGAATTTGTATGACTTCAGTTTCTTATTTTGGGGTTGTGGTCAGGCTCGGCCCTAGGATGTGCATGGCCCAAGGCAGCAAGCAATGAGCATGGGACCCCAAGCAAAAAAATTGCATTGTGGGGAAGTGCGGGGCCCATGGTGGTTGCCTCGTTCGCCTTGTCCTAGGGCCGGGCCTGGTTGGGGTGGGGCATAATTATTCTGAAGTAGAGGCATTTAAATTATAAGATTACAGAAAGACACTTGAACGAATGATTTCACTTGCACATGCTAAGTTAAAATGATAGTGTGCAAAGAATGAAAATATTGTGAATGATTTTACCATGTTTGCTTAACAGTATATGAACTTATCCTGTGGCATAATAATTTTTATTCATCTTTTTGTTCCTTTGTTTCTCCAAACATGAAGGGTCTCTCAGAAAAATATTATTGTAACTATATTCTCCAGAATTCTGTTGGACTTAAATGCGAAATCGAGCTCTGTCGCAGCTTTTCTGTATTTACTGGTGTATCTAGGGTTATATTAGTTCTTGCTACATTGGTCCTTCACAACAATGCTGTGTAAGGGGAGCCTTATAGCAATAAGTTCAGTATCTAAACTACCATCATCACAATAATGGGATCCATGGTCATGGCAGTGTTATATGAGGGATCATGATATAGTGAAGTGCTTTGGAGTGAGGTAGGTGTAATGTCTAAATTAGTTACAACAATAATGGAATCCATGACTATACCTGTGTTGTATGAGGGATCATTATATAGTGAGGTGCTTTGTAGCAAGATAAGTTCATTATCAAAACTAGGCATCACAACAGTGAGATTATATGAAGGACTGCTTTACTGAGGTGGATTCACGATAGCACCTGTCTTATATGAGGGACCATGCTATATTGATTGATGACCAGACCTGTCTTATATGAGGGACTGTGCTATATTGATTCATGGTAATACCCATCTTATATGAGGGACTGTGCTATATTGATTCATGATAATACCCATCTTATATGAGGGACTGTGCTATATTGATTCATGACAGTACCTGTCTTATATGAGGGACTGTGCTATTTTTTTGATGACCAGACCTATCTTATATGAGGGGCTGTGCTAAACTTCATGACTATACCTGTCATTGGCAGTGAACTGTACTATATTGATTCATTACCAGATCTGTCTTATATGAGGGGCTGTTCTATATTGATTCATGACAATATGTGTCTTTTACGAGAGACTGTACTATACTGATTCATGACAATATCTGTCTTATATGAGGGAATGTTCTATAATGATTCATGACCATACCTGTCTTATATGAGGAACTGTTCTATACTGATTTATGACAGTATGTGTTTTATACAAGGGACTGTACTATACTCTTTCATGACCAGACCTGTCTTGTACAAGGGACTGTACTATACTGATTCATGACAATACATGTCTTTTATGTGGGGCTGTGATATATGAATTCATGACAATACCTGCCTTATATGAGGGGTTGTGATATACCAATTCATGGCAATACCTGTTTTATATGAGGGGATGTTCTATACTGATTCATGATGATACCTGTCTTTACAAAGGACTGTGCTATACTGAGGTATTTTATAGTGATTGACCACTGTACTTGTGTCCAACTTTCTTATATACATCTATCTCCAGTTTCTTTAAGTCACTACAGCAAACTGAATAAATGTTTTAAAGCAGCATTATTCCCTCCCATATCTCATTAATATATTGAACCATTCCTACTAACCTAGCAAGCCACCTGGAGTTTCATAGTTTAAAAAATACAGCATAAATTAAGTCTAATAATTTATAGGATGCAAAATTTTGAAAACCAAAAGAAAGGGTGTATTACTGAAAGGTAGGAAAACAATGCAGTTTGTAGCTTACCTGGCCATAAGACCAGGTGAGCTTATGATTTTGCCTTTCATCATTGTGTGCCTGTCCATCAGTAATTTTTTTTACCACTCTTGAATCAAGATTACTGATCCAGATTCACTTAAACCTCTCTGAGTCCAGATTCCTGAATCAATTTCAATCAGACATGGATTCAAGGTTTATATCATCAGATGTTGGACAAATTTGATATTGAGTGTGATCCACATATATTAATGAGGAGATTTTGAATCTGATTGGTAAACCTTGTTAGCACCATAGAGTCCATTTTTCTGAGCTGATTTTGATCATACTTGGAATACATGCTTATATCATTATGGTCTTGAATTAGTTCAGTTGAGGTGATCTTGCTTCTGATCATATGAGCTAGTTAACAGTATTGAGGCTGCATTTCTGATCCATTTTTGAGGGGTTTAAAATTGAAATATCTATTTATGTCATAAGACCTCGATGAGTTCAATGAGTCATATCCATGGATACTATCAGGTGATATTGCATCTGGTTGACCGAGCTTATTACCCCACTTTGAAGTCATATTTGTGATCTGATTTTGATCAGACTTGAAATATGGGTTTGTATCATCAAGATCTTAGATGGGTTCGATATTGAGCAAGATCTATGCACATTAATCAGGTACCGTTGCATCTCATTTGCTGATTTTGTTACCACTCTGGAGGCCAGAAGAGCAGTTTGCGTATTAAAGCAAGGGAAGTAACCTATGATCAGGTCTATTGAGAATTACAGGTTTTGCATTGTGAAGATAGCTTTCCTTGAAAAACATTTTTCAAAACATGTTGTGTACAGAATTTAATGAATTTCAGTAGAATTAGTTATTTAAATTAACAAATAATATTCCTCATGAGTTAAATTAAATAATCTGTAATTAAAAGCTGAAGATACATGAAGTAAAATTATATCATCCAAAGAAAGAAAGAAAAACTCATAAGTACATCAAATATTGATACATAATGTTGTGAGTGAACTTGCAGTATCATGCCAATAAACCAGATGGGTAATATTGTGTGTGTCTGATGCACACTATTAACCTCATTGGCCAGCAAAAGTTATGATACCATTTCAGCACCTAAATGAGTATTGAAACATTTGTTGTTTTATGTTATCATACATATGTGTTATTTTCCTTATCCTTTCTTATATTAAAAGTTATTAATCACACATTATTTTAGATTTATATTTTGTTGTTTTTGGCCTTCAAATCAATAACCCTATATACTTTTCTTGTGAGCCAATTCTAAATATAATGATGCTCATTAACCTAAATGTACGGAAACTCCAGCTTTACAGATGTCTACCCTAGAAATTGGTTGACTGTAAAACGAATTCCAGATTTTCTGAATATTGTGACCAGATCACATTCATTTCATTCATAGTAACAGTATTAGACATCACACTCATTTAGACATTGACTGTTTCTCAATATTTTTTAGCTCCTGCTGGACATAGACTAGGAAGCATGATTGAATAATGGCTGCTTGGCATGCTCTTGGCTGAAGATCCTCAGTCTAAAATTAACAGCAAGTTATTTCAGACAAATGCAAATTAATTAAGTAATTATTTAGAGAGTGTATATCTAATTTTCAGAAAGCATATTGATGTTGAGTAATACTAACATGGTCTTTTTTTCACTGGAATATGTTTGGTAATTGGAGAGTGAGAAATGAACTTTAAAAAATCTTATTCCATCCACACAATCCTGTTTTTATTTAGAACAAAACTGGAAACACATTTTTTAGACCTAATAGACAATGTGGCAACTAAGTGCTCTAACTTTTTCTTTCCACTCCACAGGTTTGCTCTATGTATGAATTTGCATTCATTACCTTACAATTGTCAATTGCCCAGTTGATCAGTATCAGGCCCACATTGGCCTGTTGTTATTTTTTGAAGTGCCTAAAATGATGTATATGGTATTGGCATTTTACCACTCTGCCCTGATGAAAGTGTTCAATTTCTGATCCTATGATCAATTTCCGATGCTGGTTTGAAGTTCCCTTAGTTTTTTGGAATAAGCAGAAACTGTGTAAATTAAACATTTTTCTGTTGTCTCCTACTGTCTTTGTTGTTTCAGGTAATTTTAGAGGCTGATCTAAATAGGTTCTGTATAAAATATATTATCTTTAAGTAATCTGTCTTGTTGTTAGTACACATATACGTCATCAGTTATTGTAATTTGGCCTCATGATAAGAATATTAGCTTGTACAATCTTATAAAGGATTTCAATATTTATTTGCAGATGGAAAATATGCTTTTTCCCAAGCTGATCTCGATGAATACTGCCCATTTTGACTTCACAGCTTGTAACTTCTCAGAGAGAAATATGTACACTAAGGACAAGAGAGATGGAATGTCGAAAGAGGGAAGTGGTAGAGTAGCCATATTCAAAGCCCTTGGAATTATACACAGGTTGGCAAATTTCTGACTTCAGTGATGTACCATATATACTCACTTATAAGTAGAATACACCTGCAAATTGCACAGACCTAGATCTGCCATTGCATGATGCGCTGGCAGATCTGGGTCTGTACAGTTTGTTAGAAGTAATCAGTAGGAAAATAGAAAAATGTGATAAACATTTATACACCTGCAAAATTCCAAAACTTAATTTTATCATGTCTCAGCATGAAGATATTTCTTCTTAATTGTTTTGTGTATGTTGAGAAATGCAAAATTAGCATAATGCTAATTAATATCAAGAACTTTATTCCTGATAAATGTTAGTTTTGAGACATATTAGTATTGGACAAATCTTACAGCTCGATTTTGTGATACAAGTTCTGCGCAGTTGTTTGTCCACGTGTATATAATAGAGTTTGAACTAAAAGTTAATACACATCATTATGTTTTTATGTCTTGGGAATAATAAATTTATTGCTTTGTGAAACAGCTTTGTATCTTGAAGCTTTTATTTAAATATCTTATGCTATTTTAAGTGAGTAAATAAAATCTATTAACTATATGTGTCTTGTTGACACATTTGGCCAAAAACCAAATCTGTGTTTCATATTGTACTGGTTTTAAAACTAGGGTAGGCAGGTCATTTTTTTATAACATTATATATATTTAATTTGATTTTTTTGGTGATTTTATTTTTTTACCAATGGGGGGAGGGAAAAAGAGCTTGGATCAGCAATGAGAAATAGGGACAGCTGGCCAACTGGAAATACACATACTGTTTTTTTGCCTTTAGTTAACTTTGGTAGCACAAAATTGATAAGCTTCAACCCCAGATAAATTCAATCAGCTGGAGAAAAGTTACTATTAATTATGGATAATACTAATGGAAGACTCTTATTTTCAATCTAAAACCATTTAACTAAAAGTCAATACACATTGTTATACAAAGTCAATACACATTGTTATACAAAGTTAATACACATTGTTATACAAAGTTAATAAATACACATTGTTATACAAAGTTAATACACATTGTTATACAGAGTTAATACACATTGTTATACGAAGTTAATGCACATTGTTATACAAAGTTATACAAAGTTAATACACATTGCTATACTTTCATATCTTGTGAATAATAAATTTATTGCTTTGTGAAATAAATTTGGCCAAAAAAACAAAATATGTGTCAGGTGTCAAGCTAGACTTAAATTTTAGGGAGAAATGACTTCTCCTTTTGGTCGGAACAGGGAGAAGTGGAAGCTAAACAAGGAGAAGTAAGACCAAAGCAAGAAATGCGATATATATATATATATATATATATATATATATATATATATATATATATATATATATATATATATATATATGTATGTATAGCTGCATTATCTTATTTATGTGCTCTATTTCTCAGTATGCTTTTAACAGTTTTAAGCGATGCCTTATTTTCAAGTTGAAAAATATGTGTTATATGTTTATTATCAACACATTTTGTACATGTATAAAAATTACATACCCATTCTATTCATACTTGTAGTATGTGTGTTTGGATTGAGGTAAATGCAGTGTGTTTTGTCCGTGTAACTTAAAAAAGCACAGTAGAAGCTATACACTGTAATTAATTTTAACTGATAGCAGTAACAAGATTAGAGTCTTGTAATTGCAAGTTCATAAAAATGCTTAATAAATTACCACTTAATTCTTTTTTTTTCTACAAGTTTTGTGTACAATTGCAGTCAGAAAGATTTGTAGCATTCTTTGAAACAACCCCTAATACATGTACTTAGGAATAAATGCACAAGTAACTTCAAACCAAACTCTTCGTCCTGATTTCATTGTTCCCGATAAAACATTACTGTAACTAGTCATAAACAACACACTGAATCACTAAAGTCGATATATAACTAAACTGGACCCTTTTTTCCCCAACTGAAACATCCAAGAACACGTATTGCACCATGCGAGTGCATCTATTTTTAGAAAGAGGGCTTTTCTTAATATAACTTCTCACTTTCTTGCTTCGTTACAAAAATTCATTAATAGGACTGCACATTTATGGTTGTATTATTTGTCTACCTACTGGTAATAATGATATGCATTGGTTAAATATTATTTGCTTCATTACTATATATATTTTTCGTATTTTCACGAAAATTAATTACGGTATGTCAGAAAACAACCTTGACCTTGCAGCAGTGTTTCGAATTCCACAACAGAGATTGACACATGTTTCTGACCTACATTATTAAATATTTAGGCTAAATCTCCTATCACATAATATTCAAAGTTTGTTTTCATTATATTATATATTTCCCTGAATCTGTTTGCCCAATTATTTACGAATACAGACAGTTTAATGAAGTGGTATATCATATACGCAGTGATGTCTGCCATTACAAGTTCATTTATGAGTTCAAACTGATTTTATAATGAAAATACACAAATACGGCCGTTAAAATCTCCATTTATAAAAAAGAAATAAATTAGAAAACGGTCTTCACCGATCATATTTTTTAAAAGCAAATTACTATTTGCATACTGATGTTTAAATTTCGAAACAGAATTTGGTATATTTTCATCATAGTACAGTAGGCCCAATTTCATGAAATCGAGCAGTGATATCTTGCTCCGGAAAGGGTTAATGGTCAGCTAGCTATTAAAACTTGCATGTAAATGTGCAAGAATTTCTTTGTCGCTGTAAGCTGATTGGTATCAACACCACATAAATACATTTCACCTTGGGTTACAACAGTGCCAGAACTTACTGGTTACAGCAAGGGGGCATCTCAAAATCATAAGGATTCAGCCATTTTACGTCTGAAAAATCAGAGGGTGAAGTCGTTTTCGCTTTTCTAACAGAAGAAGGCAAAGTTTACATTTCTTAGGCGACTTTTTCGCCGACTTCGCCTGGTAGTGTGACCCCGATGTGTGTTTCCTATTGTACTGGTTTTCAAATTAGGGTAGGCAGGTCATTCTTTTTTAAACATAGGTTTATAAATTGAATTTTTGTGATTTTTTTATTTTACAAGTTGGAAAAAAGGTGCTGCGGTCAGCAATGAGGAACAGGGATAATCGGCTAGCTGGAAACACACATATTTTTTTTTTTTTGCCTTTGGTTACGTTTGGTAGTGCTAAATTGATAAGTTTCAACCGCAATACTATTGATTAATGTTCGGTATTCTAAGCTTAGTTATTTTTAAACTTCATTTGTTTGAGAACTTAAGGTAAATTTTCAATCAACTGGAGAAAATTTTTTCAATACATATGGATAATACTAATGGAAGACTCTTTTTTCTAATCTAAAACCATTTGTAGGAAAAATTTATTCATGAACTCATTCAGGCAAATGAGAAATGTCAGTAAATTACATGAAAACTCCCATAATCTTTGAAATGATTCCAATTTTTTAATCAAATCTGATAAGCTTAAGGCATGGTGGGAAAATCAAGACTTGGTGGCAAGCACCTGCCCAGGTATATGAATATGGTGTGCCACCATGTTTTAATGGCTTGGGAAAGCCCTGTTCAATTGTTTTTTTTTAATTAAGACACACTGTTCCACTCTGCCCTAATTTGTTGATTGAATTACATTAAACTTTTTCTGCTGAAAATTACCTCTAATTTAAAATTGTGACTTTACAAATATGGTCACATTTCAAATTTACTCTTCAGTTCTCAAATGAAACATCCACTAATACAGAAAAACTGGAAACAGTGCAACAAAAAATAGTGTGCCAAAATTAATTTTGTTTTAGGGAAGATCTGGTCCCATAAAGGTGCTTTGAAGCCATTTATTTTAGCAAAATATGGATAACATTTTACTCCCAGTTTGCAAAATCTCACCTTTTATTCTGCTATAGTGAACCACATTTTAACACAACTGAAACATTCTTATGCGCAAAATTTCATCAGGAATGTGTATCAGTGTGGAGCAAAAATTCCAGCCTCAGAGTTATCTGTCATGTTTTGTTAATGCAGATTTTCACAGTATTTGTTCATTTCTTTGTACATATAGTAACTATCTTTGGAGTAATGATAGGTATTATCAGCATTTATCTTGATCTGTATAATATCGTCATCTATGTCACAATTGACTTTTAGTTTTTATGCTTCACATTCATTTGTTTTTGTTCTTTTTTTTTGTAATTTGAATGGGAGAGGTGAAACACTTCTAAAGAAAACAAAGTAGTTCGTTAAATTTGGTCTTAATCAATAGGGAACAAATTAGATCCTGTCACAGCCCAAAAATGAGATATGTCAGTGTTCCATGTACCCTTTTTCAAAATTTTGAAATAAAAAAATAAAAAAATAAACAAATTATAGGGTGGTTGGTATGTCATGGTAAGGAATCCTAAAGCCTATTTTTGTATAATTTTTATTTTCACATTGTATACATTTTTACTGTGTACTTTAACTTGCATGTAAAAAAATTAATAGAGTTTGGCGCAGTGATCATGTACAGAATAATCAGTATACCAATCAGTGATTGAATTTCACAATTACAGTGTATGACAATTAGGGGGCCGAAGCTGTAAATTGCTTAAACCTAGGTCAAGGACCTGTGATTTTCACCCCCGAAAGGCAAGGTGCTTGGAATGTATGCCTGCATGAGAACCTCCATGTCTGGGATACTGTCCTGCCATCTTATCTTCATCAATTTCCTCAGGCCACCCATGTGAAAGTTGTTCAGTTTCTTTGCATGGCATCAGCACACTGCCTATGTTTCATGAGCATATAGCAGGGTTGGCAACACAAGGGCTTGTAGACCTTGAGCTTTGATTGTAGACTAATGCCTCTGCACTCCCACACATTTGTGCCTAGTTTGCCAAAGATCACGCTTGCTTTTGCAATTTTGGTGTTGGTTTCATCATCGATGTGGACTGCATGTGATAGTGTGCGGCTGAGATAGGTGAACTTGTCAACTGCCAGGAGGATTTGGCTATTTTACTGTGATAGCAGATTCTATAAAAGGCTATCCTGGTGCAGGTTAGTGCATCACCTCTGTCTTCTTGAGATTGATTGTGAGACCAAAATTGTCATAAGCTGAAGAGAAATTGTCAATACTCTGTTGCATGTTAGACTCAGATTTGGCATTCAGGGAACAGTCATCAGCAAATAGGAGATCACGAACAGTCACTTCCTATGAATTTGACTTCTTCTGTTGTCTTCTTAGATTGAGGAGCTTGCCTTCAGTCTGGTATCTGATGTCTGTCTCAGTATCATGGTTACAAAAGGCATCAGTAAGCATGGCAGGGAACATCTTACTGAAGAGGGTCTGGTAAACACACAACCTTACTAGACTCAGTTGGTGACTAGGAATGGTTCAGATGATTCTCCATCATCCTTGACAAATACGAGTATATCATCATGGAATTGCTGAACCATTATGATGAATTTCTTTGGGCAACTAGTTTTTACTATGATTTTTCAAAGGTCTCCATAGCTGACTATGTCAAAGGCTGTTGTCAGGATTTGTAATGTCATGTACAGAGTGGGGTACTGTTCCTGGCATTTCTTCTGAAGTTAATCAGCTGCAAACACCATGTCTGTGTTCCCTCTGTTTTTTTCCTGAAGCCACATTGAAGCAGGAGTCCATGATCAGTGTGATTCTGGTGAGGATTTTGTTGGCTGTTGACTGCAAGGAGATGCCAGATGGATGTTGCAAGATTTTGTGTTGCCTTATACAAGTAGACAATGGATTCATCCTTGTACTGCTGGGGTATAGTACCCTGAGTCCACTTTGACAGTAAACTTCTGTGCCATGTGTGAGTCTCTGGCTTTGTAGAATTCTGCAGGTCAAATTGCTTTCACAGTTTCAGTCAGTGTTGGAGGATCAGCAAGTGATATGTTGATTTCTGCTTGGGTCAGTCAATCATTTGTCTCCTCACTGATAGATGACTGTTGATTGAGGCTGTTGTTGCCCATCTCTGAAGTATCTTTTCTTTGTTAGTGAGCAGTGTGGCGCTGTCAGCATTCAGTACTAGAAATGTTCTTAATGATTGTTGTCTGTCGATTGTCTTCAAAGTATCTATGAAGTTCTTCATGTCATCATTGGCTGTGTAGAACCCTGTTGATGAAGCTATAAACAAATATGAAAAATGGAAGAGTGGGATCTATCAGGAAAATATATTTGCCATTGCAACCAGGTAGTGCACAAAATAATGCAATCTGATTAAAATCAGATCTCCACTGGCCTATGTAAATATCTGACAGTGACTGGGGTCATGTTCTGGTGACCTACGTTATTGCCATAATCACTAAATTTATCAGCCAGTACCATTAAGTCTTATACCTTCATGTTTGGGAGACCGTGCAGTATGGCTGAAAAGCATCAGTGTGTGCCAAACGATTTATTTGATTCACTTTAAGATTTTTAAAAGCTGCATTTCCATTGGCTAATTCAAAGGTCACCAGAACATGACCCCTAAGCGGTCACTGTCAGATCTTCACATAGGACAGCAGAGATCTGATTTTAATTAGATTGCTGAATAATATGTACTATATTTCACACCTGGTGTGACCTCAGTGAAATATTGGGACCCAGTTTATATAGGATCAGACCCAGCATAAATTCCATTGAAAGATCCTTGTTTCTACTGTTGATCAAGAAAACAAAGTTCAGTCCTTGGATAGTATAGAAAGGCATAACTCAAAATAAATGACTGTGAAGCACAGTTCCAGTCTGAAATTGATGACAAATTGCAAACTGTAAATGGTAATATCAAATTTTATCACAACCCTTGTCCCTTCCCCAGTAACTTTTTCATTAATGTGGAATTAATGGAATGTATGTGTCAGACTTACAGAAATAAATACATTACATTGAAAAGAATTTTGACAATCATTTTGTCATAACAGGGTTCAAAGATAACCATAGTCGAGATCACTATGAATCAGGAAGATAGAAAAATCTAATTATTTTTTAGCTATTTACATGTAAACTGTCCAGTAAAGAGACATATGGAAAGGATGAGGATACTTTTTCATATAACGTGATAGATTATGCGAATTTTTATATGTAACAAGTTCCTAATGCAACTTTATATCAGTTAAAATGTTAAAGAAGCTTTTAAAAATCTTATTGACAGTCTTTGTGATATTAAAAAACAATTGTTTATGTACTATATTGATAATCTTGTTTTACAGCTACACACTTGAATGTAATTACAACACAGGCCGGATGGTCAACCCAGTTCCCCCTGCCCATGGGGATGATGGGCGAGCCACACCGCCACCTCTAGCAGGATTCCCTCCCAAGTACACCGAAGTTCATTTTGAAGATGTGAGTAGCCAAATAAGGTTGGATCATCAGTTTGCAAAATGTTTGGTTAAAGAATGGCTGATTAACTTAGTTCTTGTTATCTTTTTATGTTATGTCAAGAGGTTTTACTGGGCATTGTATTTCTGCAGTCTGTTTTCTTCTTTTTTCAAATATTACTATTATCATCAATATAAATGTTGCAGAGGGTTGGCACATAATCAACAGACATCTTTTCAGGGATGTTAAGCTGAAAACTATAGCCAGATTTCCCCCAGAGATTAATGATGCATAGCATCAAACACTGTCTTACATAGTGTATGTCATACATGACAGTCATAGAATTTAGCAACATTCCCGCTTAGTGTTATAATAGTCTTCATAATATTAAAGTTGGTGCTGAGACGTAAGTTTTTATTAGTCCTACTGGTCATAAACTAGAAGAGCTTATTGGATGGCCTTTTGTATGTTGTCTGTCTGTCTGTTTTTGCACAATTTTGTTATCACAACTCCTCCTAAATTACTTAGAGGATTTCCATGAAGCTTTACACACAGATTTATCCCAAGGTCTAGTTTGTTCTAACTTAAAAGTGTGCCACTCTAATATGGCCTCCATAGTGGCCATCTTGAAAATCTTGTTGCCACTCATACCTGAATGAATGGTCATGTCAGTACTGGTTTTTAAAAAAAAAGACATGATGTTTGGTTAGCCCTAAATGAACATCTAATATGACTGACACAACAGCCATCTTAAAAATCTTGTTATTGCAACTTCTCCTGAATGGAAAGTCATATTGGAATGGGGTTTTTACCAGAAGACTTCTTATGATGTTTAGTTGGTTCTAAGTGACAATGGTGATGATCTAACTTAACTTATACTATGACGGCCTCTGTGGCCATCTTGAAAATCATGTTATCCCTATTCCTACTAGACAGATAGTCATATTGACATGGAGCTTTCATGAAAAGACTACTTATGAAGTCTAGTTGTTCCTTATTGAAAATGATGCCAACCTGACTGCCAATATGGCCATCATGGCAGTCATCTTGAAAATATTATCGCTTCTCCACCTGGATGGGTGGTCATGTCAACATGGGGTTTTCTCCAGATGACTACTTATGATGTCTAGTTGATTAGAATGAAAATAGTGCCTGTCATACATCCACTATAGCCACCTATGCACCTGTCTTCCTATTACTACAGTAAACTCCTTTGAACAGAAAACTTGTGGTGTCTGGTTGGTCTTAAATGAAAATGATGCTGATTTGAGATCCAATATGGCAACCATGTTGGCCATATTGGTGGTGCTCTACAGTTTCATATTTACATAGGGTTAGAATTTTGAAGAAAAACAATTTCCCTGGATTTCCCACTGGTTATGCTGGCTGTTTAAAAAGACCTTGTATATCTTAGGTATTGTTCTAAGAACCTTCAATTCCCGTTATTTTGGTGTATGATTGATGGGTGTAATATGGGTTATAGAGTATGCAGCTTGGCCTTACTCCAGATGTGCACCTTTCAAAAAAGTGCTAGCTCCACTTGGTCATTTTCACTTCCTGAACTTCAGAGGTAAATTGTAAAACAAAGAGTTGATAACTTTTTTTAATTTATATATTTGTTAATTCATTCATTGCACTTTGAGAAGCTGGTATTGTCTAGTCCAGTAAAATTCATTTTCCCTATTTTAATGATTGCTAAGTATAGTGTACTTCAGACTAATTCAGGCTGATTTTTTGAGCACAGGGAGCAGTCAGTTTAATTAGCTGTGTACTTAGATCATGTATAATTTCCACAAGTATAATATCTAAAGAAATTTCAGGCAGAGCACATGTGAAAGTAACATAGAGGTATATCAACATTCTCTCCATTGTGCATGTTGCAAATGTAGACAACTTCACCTTACACCCACCACTCACTCAGAAGTTCATAATATCTGTAGAGTATTCCCATTGCAAGTCGTCTTCTTGTTGCTGCTATTCCTGAATGGATAAACATATTGACATGCGGTTTTCTGAGACCTGACAACCTTTGTGATTTGACCATAAGTCATTCTGAAATGATTCTTAAGTTTTGAACGTAGAGAATAATAGGAAAACATACACAACTGTGATCTTTGTGGTCAAATCCAGATATTGGCTTGTCGAGATTTTCATATTACATGTAGATTCAGCAAAGCTGGTCAGGGAACTAGACTAACTTGATGTAAAGGTTGGCAGGTAAGTGAGAACCCCATGTCAATATATCAGTTATACCTGTGCGCATAGAAGGGCAAACATAGCTATAAAAAAAATGGGCACATAATTAACCAGTTCAGGCATCAGTTCAGGCACATAATTAATCAATTCAGACATCTGTTCACTGCCACGGCAACAGAGAAAATGCAACGGTTCATTTAATCTTCCTTATATCTCCAACTCTGTCTTCACTTAAAGTAGAAAAGTTGTCAAGTTCTCAAGGAATTTTCAGGAGCCAAAATAATTTTATCCTTATCCTAATTTGACACATTTTAAAACCTGTGCAGAATATCCTCAAAAGTATTTGGATTCAGAAAATCTCATTTTCGATTAATCTTGTATTTGATAAAATTACAGGCCTATGATCCATTCCTATGTAATCAGTGTGGTAAAGTTCCAGTAAGAAAAGCATTGTTTCTTAAGGTAAATACCGATTGATTTTCATGTTCTCCCTCTAGGTTGGAAGAGCACTTGCCATAGCGGCTCTTGATATGATAGACTGCAACCCATGGTCACGGATCACTCATTCTGAGCATGCTGCCTTACACATTGTGAGGGAAAATGTCAGACGCTACATCCGAAGCATCAGAGGTGGCCCCAGAATACCTCGCAACCCATTGCGGCCATATGTTAGGAATAAGTAATGAACCACCACATGATTTTATAAGCATAAGAAATGATATTTTTTAATCCTAGCAAGTGCTTATGTGTTTTGATCAGTAAATAGATAGATATAGGACTGAGCAAATATTTTCTTGATCAACTTGTCCAAGACAAGCGGTTAGAATATAATTGTTTGTCCTGAAGAATTTATTATTTGTTCATGGATTTAAATAACAGAAAATATCGTCATTATCGTCAAGCAGGTTACATTGTTTTCATTTAATAATTTGGTTCAAATTTAGTTTTTAGTTTGCAGAGCAAACAGTATGAATTTTGCAAAATATTCAAAAAACATTTTTTTTCTACAGCTTGTAATAACATTTAAAAACTAATTTTTAAATACCTGATATCAATTTATCAGAACCCTCCTGTTAGTACATTATAGATTCTCTACAGTGGTCGTGCTCTTAGCCTGCACCCGCCTGACCAGCATCCACCTGCTTTATATTTCCAGAATCCCTTGGCACTGCTGAGTATGAATTCAACAATTTATTTAGTTTGTGAGTGATTAGATAAAATTTACACACCAGTACCCAGTCACCATAAGTAAAAATAGTATGTTAGTCATTGTGACTTCTCCCTCATAAGTAATGAAATGTATCTGAAAGGGTACAAGACTAAAGGCAGTCAATCATGTGACAAGCTCAATTCTTTTATTAAATGCCTACCATTTGAAGTAATAATTACAAATGGCAAATGGAAGAATTGGTTATTGCAGAAAATGCAAATGTAATTAGACATTTCCAGTTTACAAGGGAAATTGAAAGCAATTGGCTAAACAAAAAAAGGCGGAGAGTGTTTTGCTTAGAAATTTGATATCGGGAAGATTCAAATCAACATCATCAATTACGCAATCTACAGCAGTGGGAAAATGGAAGGGATAGACAGGTATAGTATTAGCCTGATTTTGAATATTTTTCACCATAATTGATGTTTATTCCTAATTATTTTGAATATCATTGAAAAAGTTTTATGACATTGATTCCATATCATGTCTGTGATGTTTAGATTAAAATATTAAATATTTAAAATTATTTATGTCGTTCATATTTTACATCTAATTATTTTTACTCACATTCTTGCTGCAGAAGAGGTATTTTTATAAAAGGTGTACCACTGTCATAAATTTTATAATGACTCAAAGGTGTACCACTGTCATAAATTTTATAATGACTCAAAGGTGTACCACTGTCATAAATTTTATAATGACTCAAAGGTGTACCACTGTCATAAATTTTATAATGACTCAAAGGTGTACCACTGTCATAAATTTTATAATGACTCAAAGCCCTCTTACATGATACAGCAGCTACAGTATATTGCATCTTTAATGTTAAGCTAGTTTTAGTACACCCATTGAAGACTGCTTGACTGTCTTCCATTTCAACAGCTAAAGGCATGTTTCTTATGTGGTATTATTAGGTACAGCAGTATTGTCACAGCCATGAATTGAAGTTAGTAGGGTTGCATCTTGTCAGACAAAGTGATGTACTTTTACCTGGTCATACAAGGTACAAAACAGTCAACTGAGTGCTGTATTTGGCACTGCTGAGCCAAGTGAATTCTGTAAGCTTTACCGTCAGGTAAGGCTTAGAGATTCACTACTAGGTGTCAGCACTTGTGACTTTGTTGTAGGTCCTTTGTAACATACCTGGGACCCAGGGAAGGCACTTTTAATGTAGGGTACTAACCCATAGATGCAATATAGAATTTTCTTCTCATTTTAATATGAACTTTGTGAAATCAAAGAACCCAAGCATACATTTTCAAAAACCTGCCTTCCCGGGGTACCATGTAATGGAACAGACTTAAGTTGGCCAGTGTTCTTTTCATGCTTTTAGATAGGTCTGCTGACAAAACCTATAGACCATACAGGCATTTACTTACATAAATCAGTTTGTTAAAGCATCTGATTTCAAATTATTTTATGAACTAGCTGTAAATCAGAGTTAGAAATCTGTGGTTGTTCAACTTTTGAATATTGATAAAAGCTGAATTGTCTTGGACAAGCTCTTCAGAAATTTCTTGAACAGACATTGGGTTATGGGGCTTTGCTCAGCCCTAAGACAGAGGGATGGTTGGGTGCAGGGATAGGTTGGTAGTTAGCTATGTAGGTAGAAGTTCACACAGGACTCTTCTGTTTGCTCACCTGGCCAGAGGCCTGTATCCATCACCCATCTATCCATCAACACACTTATTGGTGAACACAGCCATATTTTGGATCAGATTGAGTATATAAGCTTGTATCATCAAGATTTTGGATGAGTTTGATTATAATTGCCATACACATATACTAATTATCATTCAAGTATGACAGATACAATTCACATATATGATGATTTATTGATAATCATGTGATGTGTCTAGTTCTACAAGTGTGTATTCCTTTTGGGAGATTTGGTCAATTTTGATGTACATTATAGGTAAAATACACCAATACCTGACCAGATTTTTGTATTCCAGCTTATAATAATAATAATAATAATAATAATAATGAGGACTTTGTATAGTGCCTAATCTTTAGAAGCTCTAAGCACTTTTCAACATTTGACAACACTTAAAAAAAATATATAATGATATGATTACAAAAATAAAAACAAACACCACGAAATCAGAAAACAGAAAACATGCTGTAAATATTTAAGGTAAGGAAACATTATTAGGTCTTTAAGTCTGTTCTTGCAGTTGAAATAGGTGAGTTTTAAGAGTGCTCTTGAATGAGATCACTGTGTCTTTGTATCTAAGTTCAGTGGGCAATTCATTCCACGCTGCTGGGCCCTGGTATGAAAAAGAATGTTGTCCATATGATTTCATTTTCATAGTGGGAATAATGAGAATACGAGTGTCAGAAGAGGAGTGTAAGTATCTTGCTGGTGTGTACACATGGGTGAAGTCAGATAGGTATATTGGACTGGAGCCTGTCAGTGAAACATAGCACAGAGAACAAATTTTGTGTTTAATTCTGGATCGAATGGATAGCCAGTGTAGGGTGCAGAGCAGGGGGAAGGTGTGCTCTGATTGTGGTACTCTAAGGATGATCCGAGAAGCTGTGTTTTGAACTTTTTGAAGTTTCTGGAGTAGATATTGAGATGAACCAGACAGAATTGAGTTACAATAGTCCAGTCTTGAAAGTACTAAGGAACACACAAGTGTTTTAGTGGCATCAACTGAAAGATACTTGCGAATGGAGCTGATGTGTCTCAGCTCAAGATATGCAGCCTTGCATATGTTCATGACATGTTGGTGCAATGAGAGAGTACTGTCAAGAGTAACACCTAGGTTTCATACTGACTGTGAATTTAATGTTGGTGTTGCTGATATTTATTGTCTGAGGTAAAGGATCTGAATGAGAAAGTCTTTGTGTTGTAATCAGATTGACTTCAGTTTTATCATCATTCATCTGCAGCTTGTAACATGTCATCCATGATTTCATATCGTTAATGCATCTCTCTACGCCTTGGATGGTAGCTTCAACTTCAGTTGGGTGGTTAGATTTGTATATTTGGGTGTCATCAGCATACAATTGGTGATATGTGAATACATTTATTTATGAATAATAATATTAATAGATAATATAAAATTATTTACAGATGGTAAAACAGGAAAGACAAAGAACAACAGTGTGTGTAATATGAAATTCCATCACTTGAAAATGTCCAGTAAAGACACAGCTAAAAAAGAATTGCTGATGAGGCACACTATAGTGACCTATAATTAGGGAATAGATGGGTACCTGGCCTGACCTTCCAGACCAGGCTGGGTTTTACACTACCTGGAAATACTTGCCCTTGCATGATTTTAGGATAAAAATTTGATCTTACTTGGATGTCTTCCCTAACCCCACCCCCATCTTTTAGTGTGCCAGTAATAAAATATTCCCCCCCCCCAAGTTTTTGTTTAACAAAAATGCAGGAAAATGCAGGTGAGAGGTGGGGTTGGGGATAACTTAAAAAAATGGGAATGAAGAAACTCTACCTGATAAAAACTGATTCAGCTGAGTAGTTCCCTGATGGATACCCTTGACCCAACACCCAGCAAAATTTCCTTACCCATCCATCCCTACCAATAATCGAGAACGGAAAATGAATTTTTCAACATATTCTAGAGAAAAGTGTCAATCTTTCAGTCAGCTGGTTGATATTGTCTTCCTGTATTCTGCAACCACTACTTTAAGTTAGAATTCCACGATAAAGTAGATAGTATGTATCTATGTAGTGGACTTTAGGCAGTGACAGCCATTATACTTATATGCAGACACCTCAGTATCAGTAACACAGGTACATATCATTTGAATTGTTGGGTTGTATGCATTGAGGATTACACTCTCAACTTGGTTGTTGTGCAGCGAGGGTTGCCAGGAGTTGTTTGTCTTGACCAGTACATCCGCTGTTATGCTCAATCCAAAATAATAGTAGATAGTTTGATATCTGTCTTTTGTCTGTTTATCAGTGTATTTTAAAAATACAAATACATACAGTAAACATTGCTTGTTTTGTTTGTTGGGCAGCAGAGCTTATATATTTTTCATAGATTTACCTATTTTTTTTGTCTAGAGCTGTAGTGAGATTTTCACACAGATCTTGATCTGACAAAGTATGTAGGTGACTGCTTGAAAACTGGATAGAATATGCCTTTTCTATTTAATTATTAGTAACCATTCTTTCATCTTTACATAGAAATACTGTGCTGTCTATGTATGCTGGAAGTTGGTAGACACTCATAGTGTTAAATTATGATACTTGTATATGAGTACTGCAAGATAGTTGAACCCATCATGGGCTGAATGAGTATCTATGAAAAACCACATACTTTAGACTGTGTCACAGTTGTTTGTGCAAATGTTTGCAAGTTAGAAAAGCTTCTTATAAACCCAAACAGAACATATCAGAAGAAGAAGTTAATTAATAAATGAGCAGAAATTAACTGAAAAGTCAAATCCTGTGCATCCATGCAGATACAGATGAAAACAAAGATGCAGTTTAATTGTGACAAGTGTTCCTCCACTTTGAGCTTCATTTGAGACATAATGTTTCCATATGCAGATTATGAATGGTTTAGAACCTGTAGAGATCAAGCATAAAGGAATCTTTTAGCAAGCTTTGGTGGTGATTTCTTTTTATGCTTTGTTACATCCAGCTATGGGTACCGGTATCAGTGCAGTACTTGACAGTCTTATATGTATTAGACTGGAAACCAGACTTATTGATCTTGAGGGTTGAGCCAAAGGCAACTGTAATGGCCATCCACAAGATCTCATCAAAGTAATGGTGGGAATGGTATGAGGTTTTGTACAAAACACTTTCTGCAATAAGTAATTGGTCCAGAATAAAATGGTGCAGATCAGACCATCAATAGGTCAGTGCTGCTGTGAATAAATCTGAAAACCAGGACTACTTGACCTTGGGGTAAAGTCAGAAGTCAATGCAATCATTTATTTTTTATTCACTGAGCTTATGATCATAGTGGGCATCTTTGGGTGAGTCGGGTCTTGACACAAGAACAACATGAGAGCATTCTTATTGTTCGTATTGTTCTTTTTGCCATCATGTGAAGAACGTTGTTCAGAAACATTGTTCACAGATTGATAACTCAAACTACCTCTAAAGTGGGAGTGGATGAGAACAAAGATGGTGGAACATTTAAAAGTCAGTTTTACTTGGTAATTGACTGTAAATCTCAAACAGTTCACCCAGAGATAGTCAGTAACTTCTTATACATTGGATTTTGTATTTTGTTGTTTTGCAATAAACAAGTTGATAGACAGCACCCTGACATTGATTTTAGGATCAAAGATGGTGACTTGACATTTTATCTGTAAAGGCTTATAGGTATAATAACAAACAAGCATTAGTAGATTTTTAATAAACCCAGCTTGTTGATATATTTGAGGAATATCTTGAATCATACCAATTTAATAATTTGGATGTTTTATTCACAAAATAATTATGGATTGAACCAAACTTAGCATGTGGGTACATTGTGACAGTATCTGAGAAGAATTAGTTATCTTCTAACCATGATATATGTTTCAAGGTCCAAGGTCATGACAAATATATATGAACTTATTTTATGGACATGCAAACACACACAAAAATAATTATGCCACACTTAGTATGTTGGAGTTTCTCAAGAGTGTCTTAGATGGTTTCATTACTCAGCAGGAAAATAAATTAATAGAAGGACTTCTTGTGAATTCCTGTGAGCTCTTTTTGACCAGTAGAGCATCTGTCCCTTCAAAGAACTCTTTTACTTGAAGGTTCTCCATCTTGACAAAATATTGATTAAGCATTTAGCTTTAGTCAAAGTGTTGCTACATATGATGGAAACTGATACATACTAAAGATTGTCCAGAATGGTTTTCTTGCATTTATGATGCAAAGCAGCATTGACAAATATATATTTTTTCTACTAAATAGCAGTGTTTCCAGTGTTTCCAGCAACCAGGCT
Organism: Megalonaias nervosa; assembly: GCA_016617855.1. Lineage (NCBI taxonomy): Eukaryota > Metazoa > Mollusca > Bivalvia > Unionida > Unionidae > Megalonaias > Megalonaias nervosa. The sequence goes on along the minus strand of JAECUM010013489.1, from coordinate 48,960 downwards.
AACAACCGGTATAACAGATCTCCGAATGATCAGCAGCAGCCTGTGAGTAGTGCTAGCACTCGGCTCTTGTATTCCCGCCTCAGCTCAGACCCGGCCTCCAGTTCCATTACCACAACTAATTCTAGGTACAGCAGCTCCTCTTCTGTCAGCATCAATTCTAGGTACAACAGCTCCGCCTCTGCCGCCATCAATTCAAGGTACATCAGGAAGGAACCAGTTATCAACAACTCCAGGAGAGATCTAGCACTGGAACCAGTGCGAGAAAGTAAGTGTTTTCATGCATCTGCCAAGATTTGTTATTGTCATATTGTTGTCACAATGCTCTTGACCAATTTCAGGCAAACTTGGCAGAGAGCATTCTAGAATGAAAGAGTTTCAGATTTGTGCAAATGATGCTGATTCACCATCAGATGTAGCAGTCATGACTAAAAAGAGAAAAATGTTTAAACAATTTCGCAAAAACAACTCGACAGACTTAATCACTTTTGACAGAAAGCATCCTTGCATAAAGGTCTCTTTAGTCTATACAAATGCCAATCCATCAGCAAAAATGGATGCCTTTTCTAAAAATTGAAAAAACTTGAAAACAACTTCTCAAAAAACCACTTATCAAAATCTGACCAAATTTGACAGATAGAATCCTTGCATTAAGGGATTTCATTTCTTTTACAGATGATGTTGATTCTCCATCAAATATGGCTGCCATTACTAAAAAAGAGAAAAACCTTGAAAACAACTTATTAAAAACCACTCAACAAAATATGATCAAATTTGACAGAGAACATGCTTCAATTAAGGGCTTTTAGTTTAGTACAGATGCTGCTGACCCACCACCACATATGGCATTTGTTAATAAAAACAGAAAATCTTTTAAATGACCTTCTAAAAAGATGTTTAACAGAACAAGATCAAATTTGATTGGAAGCATTCTGGCATGAAATTTGTACAGATGATGCCAGTTCACTGCCAGTTGCTGTTACAGTGAAACCTGTCTTGAAAGACCACTTCTGTGTGAGACCACCTGCCTTCAGGGACCATGTTCTCAGTGCACAAATTTATTGATTATATAGCATTGTGACCTGTTAAGAGACCATGCTTATTTTTTCTACTGTAATGAAAAGAAAAAAATCTTGAATCTACTTCTTATTCAACATAATTTGACGGGGGCCCCGAGTGGCCGAGTGGTCTAAAGCACTCACCGTTACGGATCACTGCCATCTCACCTCTGTCTGCGTGAGTTCGAGTCTCAGGCTCAGCTAACGTGGGCACACGAGAAAGCCTGCCAGTAGCTTCTCGTGGGTCGGTGGTTCTTCCCGGAGTTTTCCAGGGTTCTTCCTCCACCAATTATACTGGCCGCCATGTATAGCCTATCTTGTGCTGAAAAATGGCGTTAAACCCTACAACAACAACAATAATAATTTGACCAAACTGACAGAAAGAAAACTGGCATGAAGGACTTTCAAGCTCGTATAAAATTATGTCAGTCTGCCATCAGATGGCTACTGTTACTAAAAATAGATAAACCTTTAAACAACTGTTTCTCTGATACCACTCAGCAGAATTTGACTATCTGACATGAAAGGCTTTTAAGTTTACACAAATGATGCTGACTGACTTTACCTCAAATATAGCCATTGTTTCTAAAAATAGAATAAAGTGGTTTTGTTTTAAAAACTTTTTCAGAATTTGAATGAATTTGTCAGAAAGCTTTTTAGCATGAAGGGCCAAGATACTACAATGAAGCTGATTCATCTGCAAATATGACTACTGTTATTTCAAGTTGGAAACTTTTCAACAACTTGAAAACCACTTAGCAGAATTTGACTGCAAACATCCTGGTTTGATTGGCTTTCAGGTTTATAAATATGATGTTGATCAGCCCTGAAAATAGCCATTGTTACTTTTTTAAAAACATGAACCTTTAAACAATATTTTTTCAAATACTGCTTAACAGAGTTTGACCTACTTTCACAGAAGGCATGCAGGCATAAAAGCTTTTCACTGTTGGAAAAATTATATGCTGTGGCTGAGGATAAAAAGAAAAAATAGAGACACCTTGAAACATTTGTTTTGATAACACATATTTGCAATTAACAGCGTTGGAAGAAATTTACATACAAAGCATCCTACTGACCCAGATTTCATGGTAGGCAGCTTTTGGATTTGGCCATTAGGCAGATGTCGGCCAGATGGACAGGCCCTAGTTAAAATTACACAAAACCTTTTCCATAGCCATATTGATACTGTTATCATCACTGACATAGTGACGTGTACTTTCGTAAGTGTTGTTGTTGAAAAAAAGCAAGAGATAAATATGATGATAACTTGGTTATTGTTGGCAATATCAGAATATGCCACACACTTGTTTGAGGTTTTTTTCTATTCTTTCACAATGGATTTTTTATATTTCTGACCCAGACTTTGCAGGTAAGACACCACAACTCACAGAAAATTTATTAGAGCAGTTATACAACATGATGATAGATCCCTAGCTTGAACAGATTTTCTGTCAATGCATCTTTTACACTTTATGTGGCAAGTATGGTTTGGCATATATTTCATTTTATTTTAATAGAGGCATTTTGTAGGTTTCATCTTTCTAACTAGTTTTTTGGCAGTAACAGCTCCCTTTTTTTGCTTCTCCTGATCTTTAAGCACAGATGCATCAGTGCATTGTCCATCATCCATTCATTAGACAGTCATCTGTTACTGCTTGTGGATTGTGTGAAATTTGACATACATATTCACTTTAGAGGTTTAGTTGGTCTAGTTGGTCCTAGGTGAAAATAATCCTCCCCTCCCATTGCACCCTGTGGGTGCAGTGATGTCAAACAGACCCTATGCATCCTTCTGCTGACTGACTAGAGGAAACCTGTTTGCTATAGGTTGTGTCCTAATTCATTGGAGGTGAGGATCCTAGTAGATGAGTAAAGGACAGGCTGACGGTTGTCATTCCAGTGTAACACTCTACATTGGCCTTATCTTCAGCTTGATGGCTGGTCAGAAATGCCTAGTGTGATAGTTCCAAAGCAGTCCAGATAAAAGCATTGTAAATCCAATCTGACACAAATCCATTTCCAAAAGTCAAGGTCACATTTCCTTAAGTGTGACTCCATTTTCAAGGTTGCAGGATAGTTCCGTAATATTTAAATTCCAAATAATTATCAGCCATGCAGTCTGTTTGTGAGTGTGTGTGTGAATTGGATTTTTAATGTAGCTTTAACAATTGTTCAGTCATATTACTGCGATGTCCGCAGTGTGGCAGTTTATAGTTATGTCTAGCACTGGGGCATCATGCCGCAGACATTGGCATCATGTCCCACCCAGTCTCATTATCCTGATACCAGGCTTACCAGTCCTGACACTAACCTATTAATGCTGAGTGCCAAGCGAGGCAGCTGTTAGTATCATTTTTATGAGTCTTTGTTATGACTCAGCTGGGATTCGAACCCATGACCTCCCATATCTGAAGCTGATGCTCTAACCACTAAGACCATTGGTGCAGTCATTCATTCTTATAACAAATGATGGTTAAAGTATTTTGAATGGGATTTTAAAAATTGACAAACTTTTATATTGCACCCAGTCTTTTGAGAGACTGCATTGCCAGTCTTGTCATTTTCTTACTTCAGCGATAGAATTTCAAAGGCCTGTGGTATGATCAATCAGCTGGTTATGCCAAGCTTCAGAGGCAATGTTAAAGACATTCAGTTTAAATGATTTGTATTCATTTCAAAGGTCACCATTTTAATTAAAGCAACATTCATTTTTCTTCAAGCTTTACAAGAGACATTGCTTCTGTGGATGGTGGCAATGTTCAGTTGAGTACAGTTTCTTCTTTGCTTGAGTATGTCACCTTGTGTAGCTCTGACATGGGAAAGCAGCATATGACCATAAATCTCTGTCCCCTTCTTGACCTCTGTGGCAGGAAGAGAACATAGGTGATGAAATAATATTACTGTATGAAAAAACCAATCCAAACTTCAACCATTAGTGTGAGACTTGCTTGCAGAATGACCCAGAATGACTCAACCAATGACCTGGAATGGAAACCTTGCTCAAGTCAGGGAGATTGGCCAAACTTTTTCATCATTGAATCCAATGATGAGAACTAAAAGCTAGTGAAGATATCACCTTTTCTGATACCTAAAGCACTTCATGAATTGGCTGGAGAGACAAGTGTAAGAAGCTTGGTTTAGGCCAACTAATTGTAAAGTGTAGCTGCCAAGCTCACTGTGATAATGTGCTTTGTTCGAAGCAGTTTGTGGAAATACCAATCGAAGTATTTCAACACAAATCACTCAACTTGTTAAAAAGGTTCAGGCCAAAGATTTGGATGGCTACATTGAAGCAGAGATGCTCAAACAGTTACGAATGTGTCACAGATGTAATAAGCCAACATTCTTCATAATGATAAATTGATTTTCACAAACACTTTATCCTGATGTTCAACTGGGCCAATGTGCCAACAAAGACATTTTCTTGTACATGCCTGTTTACCATTCATTCCTAATCTTTTGTGGTGTTTCAGCTGCCAGAAATGTGGCCACCACAAAGATGGCTGCAAGAGGTGACCACGATGTCCAAGATGTGTGCTGGAGGATCACAATCGATCATCCTGCCTGAGAAATCCCTTGTACAAATTGTCAGACATTTCTTGTCTTCTAAATACTGCACTAAATGGTAACTGAAGAAGGAGATCCAGTGCATGAAACAGAAAAAAGTTATGATCTTTCCTGAGCTGGCAAATCCTACAACAGCTCAGCCAAAGTGGAGAAAAAAACCTTCCACAAATACTGCCTATACCGAGACATACATGGCTGCAAGGTGAAGGTGAGAAGAAACTTACCACAAATACTGTCTGTACACAGTGGATGTTTGCTCTAAAGTAAACAAATAGAGGATTCTACTAAACTCCAAAAGGATCTGACAGTGCAATCAGACTCTTGAATAAGTTTGGCAGTCTGAGGATTATGGGCACTAAAGAACCCCCAGATATCACACTTGTGAATATTACTAGAAGTTCTGTACTTCCACCACTTTCATAAATGTAGGACGCTATAATGCCTTGGCTTAAAGTCAGATATTGATGAAATTTGTCTTAAGAACATATTCAATAACTGTCTGCCTTTAGTAGTCCTTTCTGAAAGAAAACATTAAAGTTAATCGTAAAAATTTTCACAACATACAGCAGCTTTTCAAGAAATACTGATAAGGCTGCTGAAGGAGTTTCCATCATCATAAATAACAGAAATCCACACAGTCAGACTAATCTCAATACTATTTTACATGCTATAGGCATTCATATATCCCTACACAAAATTCCTTCACTTCCCTCCCTATGTCCCCCTCTAAGCACCCCAATCCCTTATGTCCCTCTATAAGCACCCCAATCCCATATGTTCCCTTCTAAGCACCCCAATCCCATATGTCCCTTTCTAAGCACCCTGATCCCATATGTCCCCCTCTAAGCACCCCAATCCCATTTGTCCCTCTGTAAGCACCCCAATCACATTTGTGCCCCTCTTAGCACCCCAATCCCATTTGTCCCTCTGTAAGCACCCCAATCCCATTTGTCCCTCTGTAAGCACCCCAATCCCATTTGTCCCTCTGTAAGCACCCCAATCCCATTTGTCCCTCTGTAAGCACCCCAATCCCATTTGTCCCCCTCTAAGCACCCCAATCCCATATGTCCCTCTGTAAGCACCCCAATCCCATATTTCCTCTAACTAATCCTGATTTCGTATGTCCCCTCTAAGCACCCTGGTCCCATATGTCCCCTCTAAGCACCCTGGTCCCATATGTCCCCTCTAAGCACCCTGGTCCCATATGTCACCCTCTAAGCACCTCTATCCCATATGTCCCCCTCTTACCAATTTTGATCCCATATGTCCCCCACTAAGCAGCCTGATCCCATATGTCCCCCTCTTAGTACCCTGATCCTATATGTCCCCCTCTATTCACCCTGGATCCCATATGGCCCCCATCTCAGCACTCCGATCCCATATGTCCCCCTCTAAGCACCTGGATCCCACATGTCCTCCACTAAGCACCCTGATCCCATATGTCCCCTCTAATCATCCTGATCCCATATGTCCCACTCTAAACACCTGGATTCCATATGTCCCCCTCTAAACACCTTGATCCCATATGTCCCCTTCAATACACTTTTTACAACTGTACTCCAGGAAGTAGCTGGGAATACATTACCAACAAATTAGGTGATTCCTAAATGTGTTAACAAACCTTGGTAGGAAGGTTTATACAAAGATGCCAGTAGGGAACAGAAAAAGGTCCTTAATTATTTGAATGCCAATACATAAAAAAAATCTGAATGAATAGCATATATACTGAGCGATATCTTGTCATACCATTAGAGAGTGAACATCTAAATAAATAGCCTATAAACTGAACAATAGCTTGTCATACCATTAGAGAGTGAACATTTAAATAAATAGCATGTATACTGAGTGATAGCTTGTCATACCATTAGAGAGTGAACATCTAAATACAGTAAAACCTGTTATGAGTGGCCTCTGCTATGAGTGACCACCTGTCATTTCTGACCACAGTCATAATGCGCAGTTTGATTTTATTATACAAACGCTTTGTTGTGAGCAACCACCTGCTTAGCGCGACCAACAACCACGATGTCTTGGCAAAATATACATTTCAACACTGCTATGAGCAACCGCATCACAAAAATGGGGATAAACTCGGACCTTTGTTTAATCCCTGTAACAATGACCGTTTATACTGTTCTAAAAAAAAAGGAAGGAAGAAAGAAAGAAGGAAAATAGGCTGACCACTGATATCCGAAATTTTGTAGGTCTGCTTATTGTGTTTGGTATTTTCTTTTGTAAACCAGACTAAAGTAGATTATTCCAGCACTCAGCTAGGTTCCTGGCCTTATTGTAGCTACTGCCGTTAATGACGTTATGTACGAGTAGGACCCAGTATCCATGTCTATTAACAACCGTATCACAAGAACAGAGACAGTCACACTGACCTTTATGTAATCATTTGTAACAATGACCGCTTCATTAGTAAAGATTGTTCTGATAAAAAAGAAACATTAAAAATTTTTTTAAAAATTCTGGCTATCAGTGACAGCTACAGTCCATAAGCCAGGCTAATGTACATGTCGCGAGAGAGACAAGAGAGAGAATGGTTTGTGGGATTCTATTGATAGTGTTAAAGGCTTGTGATGTTTTATTGGTTTTGGGTTGTTTTTTTTACAATGTTACAGTGATTACAACCCAGTCACCAAGCTGTCGTCTATTCAAGTTGGTGTGACTGGGTTATACACTTTGTTTATAGAGTTAATCCCTGTATGTCTCCTTTGAATTAAGCTGTTGACTTTTGTCTCGGAGTAAATTAATCTGTTTCGGGATGAGATAAATGTTTCTTTTTATTTTATTAAATGTTAGATATGCAATGCACATGTATAGATTTTTCATATTTTCCCAAAGCCTATTCTACACTATCTTTACAGTCGATATTACAACTGAGCACTAATAATGTTAACATTGAGTACCTTAATAACAATGGACGAACCTCCAGATAAAAAGAGCCAAATTTTAACGCTGGAGAAAATAATTATTGTAACTGAAAGAATTTTTAAGAGCAGACCACTTGCAAAATAGTGGTTTAAACATAGGTAAAACATATTTGGGGTATTATACAGGAAAAGGAGTAAATCAGAGACGATTTCATCTGCTAATACATGTACATTTGATCTTCAAATATAAATGTGATTTCAAGTTTAATGATAGAAGTATATCTTTATTGCTATATAATTTGTTTTTAGATGAATGCATACAACATATTAGCAATTATTAATATAGAATAGAATATATGTACAGTGATTGTGGTTATTTTTCTTGAAATTTTTTGGGAACTGGACCTTGGAAACTAGTGTTTTTGTACAAACCTGTTATGAGAAACCACCTGTCTTGAGAGACCATTTTTTGTTGGCAGAAGGGGTGGTCTCTCATAACAGGTTTTACTGTAAACAGCATATATACCGAGCGATTGCTTGTCATACCATTAGAGAGTGAACATCTAAATAAATAGCATATATACTGAGCAATAGCTTGTATACCATTAAAGAGTGAACATCTAAATAAATAGCATATATACTGAGTGATAGCTTGTCATACCATTAGAGAGTGAACATCTAAATAAATAGCATATATACTGAGTGATAGCTTGTCATACCATTAGAGAGTGAACATCTAAATAAATAGCATATATACTGAGTGATAGCTTGTCATACCATTAGAGAGTGAACATCTGAATAAATGGGTTTGTTATGTATATTTAATTGTTTGTCTGTTAGTTTTAAAAAAATTAATTTCATTACATGTTATTGTAATGTAACATTGTTTGCAGGACTTGACCTTGTCCAAAATTGAGTTCATTTTTGATTGACCTGTTTGCATTTTTTAATTTTTTTAAAATTTATTTCATTTATGTAAACAATTAATAATAGCTTCATTATTCTCTATGTGTATGAGCTTATTATCAGGATTATTATTCAGGTAGACAAAGAAGGAGTAAATATGTTGATCAGGGTCAGGGTTTTGGAGATTCGTAAGTGAATTTTGTAGACTGTTGTGTTGTAAATAAACAAACAAGGCTTATTAGATCATTCTAGAAGATTATTTTCCATTAGGTGATGGTTGTTTTTAGAAAATGCTAATTGTGATGTGAGATCAAGCAGAGAATTATATTATCTTATGACTGAGGATTTTACCAGTCATGCTTTGACATCTAGCTCTTTAAGTTGTATTATGTTGTGACTAGTTTTGGCTGAATTTTATTTTCTTCAAATTATTGAATTCAAGTGATTATTTTCTCTGGAAATACAAAAGTGCTCTGACAAAATTCTTGGATAAAGATATTCATTGGAATTTATACTGAATTCAAACCTGGAATAAAATTTCTTTGATTCAACAAGAGACTGTTGATACATCAGTACTTCACAGGCCATAACAGACTCATCATTGCCCTTAAATGTTAAATCTCTTTGGGACTTGAATTGTGGTTTGTTCATGACTTTTTATTAGACTAGTGTCTTTAATTCTTGGAATATTTTTGGATTTAATTCACAATACCATAAGTTCTTTTTTCTCATTTTTCACTTTGTATTCTAGGGAAATAAATTGTTTGTTAAATTTTACAAAGCTTGTTGTCTTCACTATTTTTTGTTAGTTATTTTAAGAGCATAGACTCGTAACAGCATATATACTGAGCGATAGCTTGTATACCATTATAGAGTGAACATCTAAATAAATAGCATATATACTGAGTGATAGGTTGTATACCATTAAAGAGTGAACATCTAAATAAATAGCATATATACTGAGTGATAGCTTGTCATACCATTAGAGAGTGAACATCCAAATAAATAGCATATATACTGAGTGATAGCTTGTCATACCATTAGAGAGTGAACATCTAAATAAATAGGATATATACTGAGTGATAGCTTGTCATACCATTAGAGAGTGAACAGCTAAATAAATAGCATATATACTGAGTGATAGCTTGTCATACCATTGGAGAGTGAACAGCTAAATAAATAGCATATATACTGAGTGATAGCTTGTACACCATTAGAGAGTGAACATCTAAATAAATAGCATATATACTGAGCGATAGCTTGTATACCATTAGAGAGTTATCATCTAAATAAATAGCATATATACTGAGCGATAGCTTGCCATACCATTAGAGAGTGAACATCTAAATAAACAGCATATATACTGAGTGATAGCTTGCCATACCATTAGAGAGTGAACATCTAAATAAACAGCATATATACTGAGCGATACCATTAGAGAGTGAACATCTAAATAAATAGCATATATACTGAGTGATAGCTTGTCATACCATTAGAGAGTGAACTTCTAAATAAATAGCACATATACTGAATGATAGCTTGCCATACCATTAGAATGTGAACATCTAAATAAACAGCATATATACTGAGCAATAGCTTGCCATACCATTATAAAGTGAACATCTAAATAAATAGCATATATACTGAGTGATAGCTTGTATACCATTAGAGAGTGAACATCTAAATAAATAGCATATATACTGAGTGATAGCTTGTCATACCATTACAGAGTGAACATCTAAATAAATAGCATATATACTGAGTGATAGCTTGTCATACCCTTAGAGAGTGAAAATATGAATAATACTGTATATACCACTCCCTGGATAATATGTGTCCGGATAACTCATGAACCCATTTATATCACAGGGTCAGATGTGGTTTCAATTTTTTTTTAACTGGAAAATACCACAAGAATTGGCCCCTATTTTTGGAATATAAAGAAAATCATGATCCTAGTTGGTAAATAAACTTGTAGATAACTCATTTTATCATCAAAAAGGTGGCCAGTACCTGGAAATTTGAAGTAGTGTCAAGAAATTCATAACTTTTAATAAAAGTGTAAAATTTTCCTTCCAAATAGTATTCTCAGTACACTGTAAATAAAAATATTTGAAAACATTTCGATCAGTAAAAATGTCACTGCTATCTACTAGTGGCTGCACTGTTACCAATTAAATAACTTTAGTCAAATGAAATTCTTGTTTTAGTTCTATCGTTTAATTCCGTTTCAGTGCAATCATCATAAATGCGATATGCCCTCTTGTATCTAAATAAGACAAATTTCATTCTTTCGTAACTGCTATGTCCATGAGCATTTCTTTGAGAACCTAATTAAATGCCAACCATGTTTTGATCTGTGACTTGCAGAAATATTTGTTGCAGTGTTATAATCAGTTAAAAGCAGACATGCTTGGCATTATCATGTTAATTATGTCTTTATAGCAAATCTTTGGAATAAAAAATTTCTTTAAAAGGCTTACAAGTTCTACCTGCATAAAAACTAGCAGTCATGATTGTGTCAGTTCATTTCAATTGATGAATCAAACAGTGTTATAAATGTTATGTAAATAATATAATTAGATGACTTTAAGTTAGCCGACATTGACAGATGTGATCAAAGATAACAAGGCGACCAAGTGAAACGAATACTTGGTGCATATAAAGCTTGGTTTCACAGATACGGTTGATAACAAAGAAGCGAGTTCCAGGGTTTGCAGTAAACTTAAAATTCCTGAATTGGCACTCAAAGATTTCCTCCAGGAATAGAAAAAGTTTCGCTGTGAAATCACAGCATCAGTATTTTACTAATAGAACAATACAAAATTTCAGTTGCTTTGGTCATGTGATATGACCGGAGCATCAGTTGATTTGTCATATGATTGTAATGGAAGCTAGTATCTATGCATAATAGGTTTAAATATTTCAAATTACTCATTGTAATGGATTTCTTGTTCAGTTTAGTTAAATTGTGATTAGACAAAACCAAAACAACGTAGATAATACTTTTTGAGATGAGTCACATGACCAAAGCAACCAAAATTTTCAAATGGGCAAATGAGCAAAAGTCAAATCTGATTGGTTGCTGGATCTGATGGAATGCTGGATGTGGCCATGAAAACTGAAAAACTCCTGACAGGAGGTATGTTTATATTATTCCATGGGTATTCACAAGTTTTCAAACAGTGGAATTGATCCAGATATATTCTGTACATACTGGCTAAAGGCCCCTTCCACTTAATGTAGCTTGAGAGACTTGAGAAATACCAGTGTCTAAAATATATAATGATGTGTTGTAGACAGATTTGTCTGCATCATTTGCATGATTTTGTGAAGAGGTGAGATTAAACTGCAGACCATCATCAATATCAATACAGGTTTGGGGGCTGATTCATCAGACTACCGGGTAATCAAATAAATAATGAACGAGTCTTATAAACATTGTTTGAGATAAGCATGCATGTAAAATTTTACTTGCCACATAAAGAACTCAAATATTCCAAAAACACTCCATGAAAGTTGCATTATTTTACCCAAAACTTTAATTGGGCATTGCGGGTGCTATATGCTTACCAGTTGTGATATCACAACACTTATATATGGTATCTCATGTGATATCTCACATGCCAGCATATCAGAAATCGGAAGTGGGTCAAATCAATGTCATGTCAGGGATGGCATGTGATAATGTGGCATATACATTTTATCGGAAGTGAGGTTTACATGAATGTCTTGTTTGTAGTGAAATAAAAATCTTTATGTACATTTGTTGGATCATTTTATAGCCCTGTTTTTTTGTCTCTGGATAGATCGTGGATTGATTTAAACCCGAGAATAAGTGTTATTTTTTGTATTTGGGGCTGTTTGTTTATTTCAAAAGGAAAGAGTAATTCATATGTGTGCCAGGAAGATATTGGCTTTTCATCAAGTAGGGATGAAGTTTGATTTATGGAGACCAAACATTTAGAATGATTACAAGAGAAAATGTATATGATACAGTAAGAAAGATAATTAAGCCATGAGAAGTGATGATATTTTTAATGATAAGTCACTTGAGCTTTACTATTTATTCTCTCCAGCCACCAGAACTAACCTGAACCAGTCCAGGAGGAAAGTATCATTGCCAAACTGCCCTGGGTCTGGGACAGGAAGTAGGTCAGCACAAGGAGGGCCATCATCAATTTCCAGCACAGTAATGCTGACAATGACAACAGCTACAGAGTCAAGATTACAGCTGGTGCCACGACAACTTTCTGCAGACAGTGCAATATCCAGAATTGCAGAGGATGAGAAAGTAGAGCAGCTGAAGCATGTGTCAAATCTGGTAAAATAGTGAACAGAGAACAATTGCATGTGTCAAATCTGGTAAAATAGTGAACAGAGAACAATTGCATGTGTAAATCTGGTAAAATAGTGAACAGAGAACAATTGCATGTGTCAAATCTGGTAAAATAGTGAACAGAACAATTACATGTGTTAGATATGGTAAAATAGTAAATAGAGAACAATTGCATGTGTCAGTCCTGGTAAAACAGTGAACAGAGAACAATTGCATGTGTCAAATCTGGTAAAATAGTGAACAAAGAACAATTGCATGTGTCAGATATGGTAAAATAGTGAACAGAAAATTAATTGCTTGTATCAAATCTCGTAAAATAGTGAACAGAAAACAATTGCATGTGTCAAATCTGGTAAAATAATAAACAGAGAACAATTGCTTGTGTCAATTCTGGTAAAATAGTGAACAGAAAATTAATTGCTTATGTCAAATCTGGTAAAATAGTGAATAGAGAACAAATGCATGAGTTAGATCTGGTAAAATAGTGAACAGCAAACAGTGGTATGTTGCAGGATTTGTAACAGTTGCAGATATCATATTTATCAGTTCTGTTTGAAGGGAGAACATTAAAGCTAAATTTGTTTTTGTTTGACACGAGTTTATACTGTTTCATTACTTTCTAAGTAAATATCATAATGATCAGTGGATCTTTTTGGAAATTTGCAAATCGTCATAGGTAAAATAAATTGAGGTAAAATGACATTATTTATGATGGGCAGGTGTAATTGGCAATTTGGATCTTCTTACGTCTATTGGAAGTTTTTACTTTGATAAAAATATTATGAAAACTAAAAGATGCTAAAATACTATAACTTGTTATATAAAAATAATTAAGTGTGTAAAATCAGGCTGTCATAATGTTTGATTGAGTATAAGTTGGGGGAGGGAGATTTAATATTTGTCACTGTCAACATGTTTTTGGTTGTAAATTATAAATCTGTTGGAATCAATGAATGAGTACATTAAGATCAGAATGGTGGAACTAAGTGTATATACCTAGACTTGGTGTCATTTTGACAGTATTTGGCTAATTAGAACCCCAAGATCAGAACGGTTATGCTAGGTCTATATACCTAGTCTTAATGTTGTTTTGACAGTATTTGACTAATTAGAACCCGGGGCCCCGAGTGGCCGAGTGGTCTAAAGCGCTCTCCGTTACGGATTACTGCCATCTCACCTCTGTCTGTGTGGGTTCGAGTCTAGGATTCGGCGAATGTGGATATGTGAGAAAGCTTGCCAGTAGCTTCTTGTGGGTTGGTGGTTCTTTCCAGGGATTTCCTGGTTTCTTCCTCCACCATTAATACTGGCTGCCATGTACAGCCTATCGTGTGCTGAAAAATGGCGTTAAGCCCCACCACAACAACAACAACTAATTAGAACCCCAAAATCAGTACAGTTTGGCTAGGTGTATATACCTAGGCATGGTGTCATTTTGACAGTATTTGGCTCATGATAAGCATTCCTGACCATTTCTGGTTTTAAATGAAAAAAAATATATTGAAACTGAAATTAAACCTATTCAGCATTTTGTTTCTTGGCCATTGTCATAAAAATGAAGTATTTATATAGGTTTTAAGTGGCAGGATTTTTTTTAGGTCTAGGTCCAGCTCTGATCAAGGAAAATGGTACATTAAACTGGATATATCAAAATGTAGATGCCTGGATAAGCTGTTTTTATTTTCACTTGCAGTTGTAATCTTGTTAGTAGATTAAGCTTGCAGTCTGGCAATCTCCACTTTCTGCTGATGTTATTACCAAAAGGCCTGGGTCTGAAAGAATGTGCTCACTGATTGCCATTTCAATTGCTTTGGTTAATATATTATTTCTTCCAACTTCTTTAATCACAAGTGGCAATTTACAATTATATATTTTTATTTTGTAAAGCTTGTATTCAAACCTTAATAAGGTAGATATGGACCCGACAACTGGAAATATTAGTAGGGAAGTTCTTGCTAAGTACATCTTTTAATAAAATGGTATCATTTTGTCCTCCAAACTATTTTAACCATGATACTTTGCAAATTTCTGATAAGGTTCATTACATTTCCTGATGGTTGCTTTTGTTTCCTAAGAGATCATTTCTTCTTTTCGGGCTTTCTCCCTATTGCTTCATTTGTTTGGTCCTCATCCCTAAAAAAATATTCTCAACAAACCAAACCTAATACAAGAATAGTTTTGTTTTACTATTATCATCTACATTTAATTTCTTTTTCACACTGTGTTGTATAATTTTGAAAAAAGTTTTGAAAGTTAATGTCCATATGCAGTCAATTTTTCCATAATGAAAATGCCCCTTCATAGGTAAATGAAATTGAATAATTAAATTTAAATCATTTTGGGATTCAGAAAAACCTTATGTTTGTCCAATGTAAAGTATGTATGACACCCTGACTTGAAACTAATTGAATAATCATTTCATATATCATCATTTTGTCTTCAAAAGCTTGCCATTGCTAAAAAGAGTGGGCCTCCAAGTCGAATTCCACTGCCTACTGGAAGATACTTCCTAAATCTAACACCGCCAAACACAGAGTTACCTCCCCCTAAGACTCCTGGTCGACTTGGCAGCAGTTACAGATACCCTTTCTCGGCAAAGAAAGAGGCCTCCCCCAGGGTGCCTCTTGAGACTCCCATGTCGTTGGGCATGTCAGAATATAAAGAGACAAGAGAAGTGTTAGAGATGTCAAAGGTTGATGCAATGCCTTTGCCAACTCCACCCATAGGACCCCCACCACTTGTTTTATCTGCAGGAGATGGAATGGGTAACTCTACTGACACTACAAAGTAAGGATTTTGCTGCATTTCCCAGAGAGTGTTTTACTTTTCTCCTGGATTTTTAATGATAGTTAATTTTATACTGTACTGATATACTCAAAAGTTAAAGATTTAACCAGCCTTAAAATCAGCTTTCTTTTAAATTTAACCTTCCAGTTCTTGAACTCTTTGTAAAATTTATACTCAGTGATAAGCTCAACTGGAAAATAGTCATTTGTGGTATTTTGTTAAAATGCAGGTGTACCATTAAATGTATTTATATAAGGAAAACAGAATAACCTGTAATTATACATGTCCTGAATGTGTGATTAATGTTATATGTATATGTCCTGAATATATTAATGTTGCACAAGTCCTGAAAATTATTCATATTGCACAAGTCCAGGAGATATTAATGTTGCACAAGTCCTGAACATACAAAAAATATTGTGCAAGTCCTAAACATTTTATCAAAATTATACAAGTCCTGAACATATTAATATTGTACAAGTCCTGGACATGTGAATAATATTGTATTAATTCTCCATTATAATACATTTTAAACATAGTGACAAGCAAAATGTTTATTATATAAATGTTGTGATAACTGGTGAATTAAAATTCATCTGGAATTCCATGACAGACATTTAGTTTTAACCAAAATTCCATGTGAACATTTGGTTTCTACCAAAATCCATGAAACATTTAGTTTTTACCAAATTTCCTCAAAACATTTAGTTTTTACCAAATTTCCACAAAAGTTTTCATGAAAATTATTTGACAGTCATTTAGTTTTCACCAAAATTCCATGAGGCATTTAGTTTTTACAAAAATTTCATGAAGCATTTAGTTCTTACCAAAGATATTTGTAAAATCAGAATCTCCTTTTCCAAATTGCTTTTATCTTTTACTTTTTTACTACAGTAATAGCTTAACTAATAAACCAGCCTTGAAAAGAAGCTAAACATGAATCAGAAATGATTATAAAAAATCCAAAGCCAGCACTATGTCCAGTAATGTAGTTGGTCATACAAGCAAATGCATATGCATAGCACAGAAAAATAAAAATACCATATTTACATTTCCAAGAGGAACTTCACCCTCCTTTTCTCCAGTCGCAATTTAAGTGTGTATGTCTGAAAATGACCTGACTGCACCCCTGATATTCCCAATAAACACAATAACTTCATATAATGTTTCCATAGTAATGCAAACTCAGTGTTGTTACCATGTTTATGTATACCAGAGATTTGAATAATCAAAGATGTACTGAGTGTGGTAATCTTAAATGATACAGATTGTTTCTTTTTTATTCTACTCACAGTCCTGACTCGCAGAAGAAGCGCAGAAGGCTTAGCTATCTCAAGAGGAAAAGTATACAGCAGAGTCCCAAATTTGGCTCAAATAACAACACAAAATCCCTTTCCAAAGTTACAAGCGGGAATGATACATCAAATGATGAGAAATCATCAAAGTCCAAACGAAAGAAAAGAAAGTCCAACAAGAAAAACCTTACCATTACCTCCCCATCATCTGATGATGCAAGCCAAGGTAATATTTGATTTTGTATTTGACATTGTTCAAGAATACTTTACAATATGGACAGTTATATTACAATATGGACAGTTATATTACAATATGGACAGTTATACAGGTAAAGCACGGAAAATAATAGTAAATTTTGTATCGTTTTGAACATTTGTTGACATTCAGTTCTTTTCACCTCAGAATTTGCTCTTTTGTTATTATTAATGCTGTACTGCGAACATTTGAAAGACAACTTACTTCAGAATTCAGTTGCTCACCTTATTTTTTACATGTTGCATGTCTTTTATATGATTTGTGTTACATCACTGCATGATTTATACATAATAAGTTGCACCTGAATGGATTTTTGTTGAGGTAAATTTTTTGACGGAAATAACTTTAACCACTTTAATACTTTCATTTGTATGTTTTAGGAAATTATTGTCAAAATTCAAAATCACATGCACATACGCACACACACACACACACACACACACACACACACACACACACACACACACACACACACACACACACACACACACACACACATATATATATATATATATATATATTAACCACAGAAAACCCAATAACTGCATGTTACTGTTTGTTCAAAGAATCCAGTAATACAAATGATAAAGTTGATCATTTGAACAGGCCAATTATCTTAATTTCAGAGATAATAAGTAATTCATAATAAATCAGAAATTTCATAAACTTCATAAATCTGTAACAGCTTGGCATTTTAAAATCAAATAATTACTATTTTTTTTAAGAAGTTCATACAATGTCTTTGTGATTATACCTTCATTATCAGGAATGCTAGTTTTTACTATATAGTGCGTACTATCACAGGATGTTTATGGTATGCTGAAGCATTAGTATGTCATTGTCATAGGCTTTTTAGTCGATCTTATATACTGTATTATTTTTGTGCAGAAAGACAGATTTGTGCCTGAAACAGTCAGTTGAATATTTATACATGTATATCCACCAGCTATTTGTTTGTCTTATGTCCATGCTGTGTTACTTGTTACTTTGTGTTGTAGGCATGTTTCTACCAGTCCCAGGTAATAATATTGAACCTCAGGCTTTACCAGTCTTTACTTGCTTTTGAATTTAAATATCACTGCTTAGAGTATGGCATTAATTTTGAATGTTTCTTTATGATACAGTGTTTAGGTTTGGATGGAATTAAATAATACACATTTTTTTAAAGTCTGCAATTTAACTAACTTTAAAGTTACTGAATGAGATAAAGTTGTAAAGTTACATTAATAGTTGTGTGGCATATTTTCTATTTATTCATAACCTTGGGCACATGGTTTTCAAGCATTTTAGAGCTCACTGACCATATGGTATAGCCTTGTGTCCATCATCTGTCGTAAGTTATAAGTCATCCTTCTACATATGCTTGTTACTATGCTGGAGGCTATGTGTTTGATCTGATTTTGATCAAACTTTGAATGTAGGTTTATGTTATCATTATCACTGAGTAGTTCAAATATGAGTAAAATCTATGCATATTCATGGGGTGATCTTGGATCTGACTGGCAAAGCTTGTTACCACTCAGGATGCCAGACTTCTTATCTGAATTTGATCATGCTTGGAATGTATGCTTATATGAAGATTTCATACAAGTAAAATAATGAGCAAGATTGATGCATGTTTATGAGGTGATCTTGCATCAGATTGGCTGAACTTGTTACGACTCTAGAGAACGTACTTCAGGTTCAGTTTTGAGTAAACATGTGAAAGAGACAAGTTTTCAATATCATGGGTGCAGTTATAAACAGATTCAATGCTATTGACGAGGTGATGTTGCATCTGATTGGCTGAGCTTATCAACAAGTTAGTGACAATTCTGATAAGATATTATCAAACTTAGTAAACAGGTTTGCATAATAAATATAAATATATATATATATCAGATGTGTGCAGTTTGAAATAGTTCTCAATTCAAATGCTATGTAGTCATTTTTTTTTTTGTTCAACATGCCTCTTTTCTTTCTCAAATTGAAAGCAAGAGAAGTAATCTGTGTTATTGAGCAGTGTGGATCACAGGTTTTTAGTTTTGCAGGTCTGTTCTCTAACTTAAAATCTAGGGGAGAAATTGACCCCTCCATTTGAAAAAAAGGAGCAAACTTTCTGAATGTAGGAGTGATTTAATGAAGAAATACAGGTTAGGCTTAAAAAATATGACATACAGTATTTGTGTATTTAACATGATTTTTTTCATTTTAGCATGAGTCTCAAAATGACAAGTCCTATCATAGACCCTGGTCACATGGAGTTCTTTCCCTTACAATAATATGTGAACTCAGATTTTAAAAATTGATAATTTTTCAATTAAAGATGTATAATTTTAATACAATTTGTAAATATTAGAAGAATATTACACCTCAAGATTTAAATTGAATAGTGTTTAATTTAGGAAAAATTATAAAATATAAATATCATTAGTGACTATTTAATTACAGGCTATCATATGCTTTGTGCAGGGATGTAATTTAGGATAAAATGTTCTTTACACAATCATGAATATTTGTTTGCAGATAATTGTGTTTTTTTGTTTTCTAGAATCGATTTTGCTCCAGTTAGAAGATATTCCTTGTAAAAATCATGTCTGAGTTTATAAATTTAATTGTAGATAATTATTTCATAAGCTTTGCCACAATTGAAATTCGGAAATATCAGAAGCAAGCTAGATATGTTTGGTGAAATAGGGTTTGATAGTTGTTAGTCTTAACATGTTAAAGTGACTGAAACATTTGTCATTTATGTGTTATCACATATATTATGCATTATTTTATGCTATTTTGTATATTGATTGCAATTACTCAACTATTTGGTATTTTTAGCTTTGAATATGAAAATGTAAGACCATTTTGTTTTGTTCCTGACAAACTTCCAAACTTAATTACCAGGAGTAAGAAACCCATGGCCTCTGAAAAAAACCATAAAACCTTGTGAATCATAATTTCAGTTTGTGTGAAAGCTATGTGTCTCAGCAGACAACAGATAATACTTTGTAATTAAAGATCTTGGATGACATCAGTTATAAGCAGGGGCTATGCATATTAGTTATGCCTTTATCTTTAGAAAGAATTTTTACCAGAATATAGTCCTATATGTACAATAGACATGATATAAAGTATGGAAGATAGTATACACCTAGGTTGTGTTCTTACAATACTACATAAGCCTGTTTAGTGAAATATTCAACTGTTAAGTTATATGAGCCAGGTGAGCCATATCAGTTCCATTTGGGCCTCTTGTTAAGAAGATTTTATATGAGGTTTCATTTACACCAGTACTAACATTCATAACAAAAATAGAAGTTACATGAAAAAATTTATTATTTATTGACAAAATATTACATATTTTGTGAAGAGACTCCTTTAAAGGTGTGTGACCATTGAACATAGACTTCAGTTAGATAAATAGATCAAATTAATGACCAGTATCTTATTTTGTATTAAAACTGCCTTTTCATATATGTGTGGCTTTTCAGAATAAAGTCTGCTTGCTTGCCATCATGTCTTAAAAGAGTTGTGGCCCTTGAGCAGAAAATGTTCAGTCTAACACCTTGCAACCAGCACAACTCTTCAGCCAGATTTTTCTTCATATTTTGATGTTGTTTGATTTATAGACTTTACAACAGATGCAAAATTATAGCCCATATTTACCATTTTAGGCCTGCTGCTGCATTTTTGTTTTTGTGGTGAAATTTCACTGTTGATATACAATCTTGATTTTGTCAAAGAAGTTTTTGATATACAAAAGCCCTTTAAACAAGGTAGCATAATAAATTAATAGTGTTATGAATGAGTTAAAATTTACACTTGATAAGGATAGAACAGTTGAAACATGTATTAATTTGAATGAGACATGTAAAATTAGGTACACTGAAGTTTTTTCTACTGACTTTGCATTCTGTATTATTATACTACTAATACTGTTATTTTAACTTGTGAAAGGTGTTTCCAAATGCCAACACTAACACAGTTATATTTTATTTGCACAAGTTTGTCACAAGCATTGTGAAAATAATTTGTATTCTGGTGTCATGAATCATTTTCCCAAATCACACCCATTACATTTATGGCATGTTGTGGCATCAGAATATAACAAAAAATTTAAATGTATGGTAACTATAAATTTTGATAAATTAACATTTAAGCTAGAAGTAATAATGACTACGATTACAATGTGATGAAAAAATATCAAGTATCAAGGATTGTAAGCTATTGCCAGCTTTAGGTCTCAAAAGAACAACTTAAAGTAGTGTTTCAAAACTTATAATATTCGCAAACCCCTTTCAAGACAACAGTCTTATCAGCGTACCCCTTCTCCCAGTGCCTTGGGGCTTTTTTAGTGTGAATTTTAGTGATTTATTTTCTGCCATGTACCCCCAGAAACCCTTTTGCTTACCGTTGGTGGTATGAGTACCACACTTTGGGAAACATGAACTCTTAAAGGATACATAGAACTTGAGAAGTTTATTTTCTCTATGAATAGAAAGCTAGCAATTTTTAAGCAGTTTTCTATTTACATAGACATTACAGTATTCATTTAATTTTATGTAATAGATTTAAAATTTGATCAATCCTGAAATATTTTTGACATAATGCAAGAAGCTAACATTAATCCTTATTATGAATGCAACACAGTTACAGATGGTGTTTATACATAAGGCATCTGTTATTTTTAATTACAGTTTTGACATGGTCAGTTCTTTCAGAAACAAATAACTTATTTTATAGCTCTCTATGTTCGTAATGATGTTATTGACTTTTTCTGGGCTAAATTTTATTTGAGAGTTGAGGGATTTATGTATAAAGTCTGCAGCTTTTAAAAGTTATTTGACCAGTTTGTTTTTACAAGAACTATTCATTTGAGGCAGGAATAAAAATAATAACAAAAAACAATGAAAGAAACAAAAATTTTAAATTTTCCATTAAGTTTTATTAAGTTGAAACTGACAGAAGTAACCTGAATGTAAAACATGATTATAGCTTTTCATAACTTATAGATAGTTGTTGGATATGGTCTTTCATGTGTATTGATGTTAAAGTATGTTTTTTCTGCAGTTAGATTGGCACTTCTGCATATAAGTATGGGAACAAGTTGATATTGTGATGAATCATTTCAGTTCCTTAATGTACTGTTGCACTGTTTTTTTAAATGATACTCAAAAAATAATTGAATAAGTTTTGCATCAGCATAGTAAAAATAGTACTATGTCAAAAAAAACCTGCATGCACAGACTTATATAAGACTTAGAGAAAATACATGCAAATTTTCACTCCTGAATGTTCTATTCTTCTGATGCACAGTGGACTTTAACTTAATTGGTGGTGTTGGTGTAGAGGGGAATGCTGTCACTCTGTCACCAAGGTAACGTGAAAACATCAGCTATACTTTCTTCATTGCTAAGATTACCAATGTAGCATCAATCTTGGCATTTTCCATCTTCATATAGCATGTTGTCATAGCTGTATTATTCTTGCAGTGATGTTTTTTTGAATGCAGCTAGGACTGGAAATTCATGAAGCTTATCAAGTAAAGACTGTGACTTTAATTAAACTAATTCTTTAGATATCTTATTTCTAACTCATTCTTTAGATATCTCATTTCTAACTCATTCTTTAGATATCTCATTTCTAACTCATTCTTTAGATATCACAGTTCCAACTTGTGCATTAGATATGACAGATCTAACTAATTCTTTAAATGTTACAGTTCTGACTCATTCTTTAGATGTTACAGTTCTGACTCATGTGTTAGATGTCACAGATCTATCTCATTCTTTAGATATCACAGATTTAACTCATGCATTAGATATCACAGATCTAACTCATTCTTTAGATATCACAGATCTAACTTGTTCTTTAGATATCACAGATCTAACTTGTTCTTTAGATATCACAGATCTAACTCATTCTTTAAATATCAGATCTAACTCATTCTTTAGATATCACAGATCTAACTCATTCTTTAGATATCACAGATCAAACTCATTCTTTAGGTATCACAGTTCTAACTCATGTGTTAGATATCACATCTAACTTGTTCTTTAGATATCACAATTCTGACTTGTTCTTTAGATGTTACAGTTCTGACTCATTTTGACAGTTCTAATTCATTCTTTAGATATCACAGTTCTAACCATGCAAAAACTAATCAGTTCTACCTATGGAAAGGTTAATTCATTCAATCTCTAGATGTCATAGTTCTACTAATGCAAAAGCTGAACTCATTTGCTAGATAATCATAGTACTTCCAAAGCTTAACTCCTCTTGATGTCATAGTTCTACTCATGCAAAAGCTTGGCTTGTTCTCTAGATCTCATTGTACTGCAAAAGCTTGACTCATTCTCTAGATATAATAATTCTACTCATGCAAAACTTAATTCATTCAAACTCAAGATATTATAGTTCTTCTTATGCAAAAGCTAGACTCATTCTTTAGATATCATAATTCTTCTCTTGCAAAAGCTTAATTCATTCATTAGATATCATAATACTGCAAAAGCTTAACTCCTCTAGATATCATAGCTCTACCCATGCAAGAGATTATCTCATTCTCTAGTTATCATAGCTCTGCTGATGCCAATACTTAACTTGTTCTCTAGATATAACAGTTCTAATGATGCAAAAGTTTATCCATTTACCCATTGAAAAGCTGAACTTGTTCTCTAGATATAATATTTCTATCCATGTAAAATTGAACTCATTCCCTAGATATCACATTTCTACCAATACAAAAGCTTATCACAGTTACATCTTCTAAGCAAAAGCTGAACTCATTTTTGAGATTGCTTAATTCTACCCATATAGAAGTCTAACTGATCATCTAAATAATCTACCCATACAAAAGCTTAAATCATCCACAAGATATCATAGTTCTACTCTTGCAAATCTTAACTCATTCTCAAGATAGCATAGTTCTGCTCATGCAAAGCTTAACTCATTCTCAAGATATCATAGTTCTACTCTTACAAAGCTTAACTCATTCGCAAGATAGCATAGTTCTACTCATGCAAAGCTTAACTCATTTTCAAGATAGCATAGTTCTATTCATGCAAAGCTTAACTCATTCTCAAGATATCATAGTTCTACCCATGCAAAGCTTAACTCATTTGCAAGATGGCATAGCCTACCCATGCAAAGCTTAACTCAATCATGTGATATAGTTCTACTCATGCAAAGCTTAACTCATTCTCAAGATATCATAGTTCTACTCATGCATAACTTGTTCTCAAGATAGCATAGTTCTACTCATGCAAAGCTTAACTCATTCTCAAGATATCATAGTTCTACCCATGCTAAGCTTAACTCATTCTCAAAATATCCTAGTTCTACTCATGCTAAAGCTTTACTCATTCATGAAATATAGTTCTACTCATGCAAAGCTTAACTCATTCATGAGATATAATTCTGCTCATGCAAAACTTAATACATTCTTTTTGTTTCATAGCTCTAGCTATGCAGAAACTGGAAGAATTTGCTGGAATACTTTTTCATTTGTAGTATGCTAGCTAATTATCTTCAGTAGTTTCCAAGACACTAAAATCTGGATAATGATTAAATGCACTTATTTTTGGAATTAGTAATTGTTGTGTTTATGCTCTTATGTCATTAATGGAATTTATTCCTAGTTATTTGTTTACAGCATGTAGAGCTGTATGCATAGCAGTCAGTTTGACAGCTTACTACCATATATACTTGCCTGCATGTCAAGTCCATCTGTAAACAGTATAGATCATGATCTACTGTAGGATAATGGGCCTGCAGATCATGGTCAGTGTTGATTGTTCTACTTATTACTCACAGCAAACTGCAAAGACCCAGATCTGCTGGCATATTATGTGATGGCAGATCTGAGTCTGTGCAGTTTGCAGTTGGACTCGTCTTATAAGCGAGTGCATATGGTATATCAATATGGTTCACTAAAGACTTGCTGGCAAAAGGGAGAATCTAAAAGAGATAAATTAAGTCTTAGTAATCACCTAATTAGGAACACATTAGTGGAAGAAGAGCAAACTTTAGGTCTTAAAATTTGTTATTCTTTTTGCATGCCGATTAATGCTATTTTTGTTATGAAAATACTTGAAGGTCCATGTGCACATATTATATGCATATGCTTATTTGCATGACCTCATCATCCAGGTTTTACAGTATTTGATGTCAAAGTTTTGATTAATTTCCCAGTCTCAGTCTTGAAGGTTATATGAATTTAAGCCTTGTGTTGTTTACTAATGCATGCAATACTGTTTTGATAATTTATTTACATGCTTGTTTCAGTTGTATTTTTTTTTGCTTTATTAACAATTTTAGCTTTATGTACCTTTGCAAATACTGTCACCAGAGTTGTGTGTGATTTACATAAATTTTTTGGCAAGCTTTTTCTTATGCTGCATCATGTGTATTGCAGGGGCATATTGCATTATGTTTGTCTGTCTGTCCTGTATATGCTTCCCAAAGTTCTTGTGTGTTGCATCCAAAGTTCTTGTGTGTTGCTTCCAAAAGTTCTTGTGTGTTTCTTCCCAAAGTTCTTGTGTGTTGCATCCAAAGTTCTTGTGTGTTGCTTCCAAAAGTTCTTGTGTGTTTCTTCCCAAAGTTCTTGTGTGTGTTGCTTCCCAAAGTTCTTGTGTTTGTAGCTACTTCCCCATGGAGTTTTGTTAAACTTAGTACATATTTTTGACTTGGGGTCAGTGTGTTCATTTTGTTCAGTTGCCAGACACAGATGTATTTTTCAAAAGTAATACTCTAATAATATAAATGTATACCATCCTGTGAGCTCGGAGATGTAGAATTGGCCTAATGCTGCCTCTTGCTTGTTATAAGAAGTGACCAATGGAGATGTGAACTGTGGCATCAGATTGATTAGCATGCCCAACTCATGCCCAAAGATGTGGGTTCAGATCCTGCCTCCCGATCAGCCCTGGTTAGTTACCATGGCATATCCCAGGGCAAGACACTTTATTTTTGTTGCCACAATAACTTGCTCATCTTGCTGCTGTAAAACACCAAACCATTAAATGTACATACTGTAAAACACCAAACCATTAAATGTACATACTGTAAAACACCAAACCATTAAATGTACATACTGTAAAACACCAAACCATTAAATGTACATACTGTAAAACACCAAACCAAACCATTAAATGTACATACTGTAAAACACCAAACCATTAAATGTACATACTGTAAAACACCAAACCATTAAATGTACATACTGTAAAACACCAAACCATTAAATGTACATACTGTATATAGTTGGTTTCAAATGGGTAATAATATAATATTTATTTAAGCTTTTCTGTTCCTTTGGCAAGAATTCTTTGTAGAGTTGATGGCCATATTCCAACCGATGTAACCACTACTCTGTGTTTACCCTTTTTTTCCCCCTAATGTCTATTCACCTGCCAATTGGAAAGACAGCCACCATTGTTGGTAGCAAAAATATAATAATGTGGTTCCAGAAGGTTGGGCAAGGAAAAATTCCATGGTTGCAGCCAGTCATTAATGAGAATTCTTTGCAAAAATGTCATGAGTGTATTTGGACTAGTCATATTCACAAAAGGAGATATGTTAATATATTGACATATAAAAAATTATAAGCTGCAGACACTGTAACAACTATGTGATACATTATGATGATTCTTGTGTGCAACTTGTTCCACGACTTTTAATGAATTGCCTGGAAACTTGGCAGACATTATTCCCATTAGTTCAGTGTATGCATATCATTCTGACATCTTGTTTTGATGCATTTTTAGTCAGTTTTCCACCAGCAGCACTGAAAGCAATATTTTCATCATCAAGAATGTTAAAGGTTGAGTAGTCAGAAACACTGGTTATGCTGACAAGCATACAGATGCAGGTGAGACACCTGGTTCTGAAAATTTTGTTTTTATAGTTGTGTCCCCCTTTTTCTCTGTGTGATCATTGTGTGTGCAATTAGTTCGACAGCTTTTGATAAATTGCCTAGAGACTTGACACATATTATTAACATGAAGTCGGTATGTATATATTGTTCCTGCATCTTGTTCACTTTTCCATGAGTTGTGCCCCTTTCTGGTGTTAAATGAATATACTGTATATGATAATTACTGTGTGCAACTACCAGCAGATTCCCAGTTTTTTGTCTTTTGGTTTTGTTTTGTGGGGTTTAAAACCATTTTTCAGCCCATGATAAGCTATACGTGGTGGCCAGTATATTTGGTAGAGGAAGAACCGGGGAAGTCCCCAGGAAGAACTACCAGCCCATGGGAAGCAACTTGCAAGCTTTCTCATATATGCATATTAGTCAAGCCAAGACTCAAACTCATGCAGACAGAGGTGACGTGGGAATAGTCTGTAGAGGGAGTGACTTATATCTCTCAGCTGTCTGAGGGCCCCGGTAGCCTCACTGTATTTGATGAATTGCCCAGATAATTGGCTGACATTATTGGCATCAGTTGAACATTTGCATGTGCTTCTTTTATCATGCTTTGATGCATTTTTTCAGGGTTATGTCCCTTTTTTGGTGTTAACTGTATATATATATATATATATATATATATATATATATATATATATATATATATATATGTTTTGATTCTTGTGTGTACATTTCCTCCATCACCTTTTAATGATTTGGCCTGAAAGGGAATTGACTCGTGTTACTTTGACATGAAAATAATGTGTTTTAAATATCATTATATTTGCTAGTAAAACATCTGAATCTTGGCAAGCATTTTGGACATGAGGCGAACATTTGCACAAGGTTCTGTCATCATGTTCTTCTGCATGTTTTAGGAGTTATTTTCCCTTTGTTGTTAAGTGTATATGTTGTACTTGAGATTTCTTGAATATGCAACTAGTCCTACAGCTTTTGATGTATTACGTTAAAAATTGGTTGACATTATTAATATCACTGAAACCCTGGTGCAGTGATTTTTTTTTGTAAAAATGGCAAATTCTGCTTTCATTTTTTTAATCCATGTTTAGCCAGATGGCAAAAGCAGTTGGATTGATAATGCCTGTTGATCCATCCATATGTTCATCTGACATTAGCACTTAAGTTAGAGTTTGCATTTAGATAATTTTCTCATCAGTTATTACTTGCAGAATCACATAAGTTGGTACTTGGATTCATCTTGTGCATTACTACACCTTTCAGTGAAAATTAGGTTCTTATGACCTGTATTTCATAGTTCATGATTTTGGTTATTCTTGTGTTTAGCTCATTGTCCCATCTATTATTTCCTGTGGAGTCCTATAACCAGGTATATGGAGTACTTAAACTGTCATTGAAAACTAGGTCATCTTGACGTATATTCACAGTACATTGATCCAGGTTAAACTTTGAATAAAGTTAATTTCCTCAGGCAGTAATGCCTTTTGAGTCAGATACCATGTACATAATTACATTATGAGGCGTATTACAGTCATCAGTGAAAACTGGTCACTGTGACCAGTATTTCACATTCCAGTGATTTTCTTTACCCTTTGTGTTCAGTTTATTTTCTTTTGGTATGGGTTTGTGTTTAGATAATAAACACAGTTATTCATAGTGTCACATGAGTTGATACTTAGATGTGTTCATTTAACCTGTGGTTAGTGTCATTGTCATTGTATGTATGTATGTATGTATGTATGTATGTCTTCCAGCCAAAGAGAGCTGGATTTATCATCCCCACCCCCATTTCCCAAAGATGAAGTAATTGATGCTTTAGCTTCTACCCAACTTTGCTTTACATCTAGAGTTTAGATGACATATGGCTGACTTTATTCAGATTTTATATAACAGATTGCTTGCTTTGTTTGCTTACTCTCAGTTGTTGGAGAAAATGTATCTAGTACAATATACATGTATATACTGGACATATATAGAGATATTTTGGTTGGACATATTGCACAGTGCCAAGACAGAAAATGTAGATAAGTTGTCAGTTTGCTCTGTTGCAACATGCAACATTGTTTTATTATGTAGCTATGAAATGTTTAAGATCAATTAGGGAAGTAAGTTTTCTTAAGACAATTATTGACAGATAGCCTTAATTAGTGATAATCAGACATCCTTAATTGACAGTAATGAGGCATTCTTAATTGACAGTAATGAAGCATTCTTAATTGACATTAATCAGACATTCTTAACTAACAGTAGTCAGACATTCCTAATTGACAGCAGACATTCTTAATTGACAGTAATCAGACATTCTTAATTGACAGTAATCAGACATTCCTAATTGACAGTAATCAGACATTCTTAATTGACAGTAATCAGATTCTTAATTGACTGTAATCAGGCATTCTTAATTGACTAATCAGATATTCTTAATTGACTGTAATCAGGCATTCTTAATTGACTGTAATCAGATATTCTTAATTGACAGTAATCAGGCATTCTTAATTTACAGTAATCACATTCATGTCCAAAGCTACCTCACTATAGATACTTTCAGTACCATATGTACTCACTTATAAGTCGAGTCAAACTGTGAACAACAAAGATCCTGATCTGCATTAGCATATTGTGCCTGTAGATCAGGGTCTGTCTTGCTTGTTCTACTGAGTACTTCTGACAAACTGCACAGACCCAGATCTGTCAGGGCATTATGCAATGACATATCTGGGTCTGTGCAGTTTGCAGTTGGACTCATAAATGAGTATATACAGTAAGTAAAAATGAATATATATTAATGACTTCTTTTAGTAGCTGTGGTTTCAAACAAGGAATCAGATGAACATTGATGAAAAAATTAATTAATTCAAATATGCATTATATTATGAAAATCTTTCTTTGAAAAAATAATTTGTTTATATTTGGTCAATCTGGTGACGATTTTCCAACTTTATATAACAAAGCTTGATAAGTGTCCTTGTTGTTTTTATTAATGTACTTTCCTTAATTTATCAATTGTAAAATTTGAGAATAATTTCTTTATTCAAATGAAATTTATAACATGAAATTTTTATTATAATAATCTACCAGAAGGGGTAAAAGTCCACAAAGTAATGTTAAAATTCCTATACTTTATTTTATTTATTTATTTTTATTGTGAGCATATTTTTTAAGCAACTTGGATTTATGGGCATGACTTTTCAGATTTAAATTTGAAAAACCCTTGCCCATAAATGTTAGTTGTTTAGCCTAGCATCTTGATTATTTCAAAGAACGGTTTATGTCAGATAGCTTTTAGAACAGATCATTTCCTTTCTTCCAAACTCTGATTTGATTGTAAGAATGGCAAAATTCATGATAAACAGTGGCATTTGCGCTTTAAATTTTGATGTAAGACGGTAATCAAAGTCAGCATAGTTGTATATTTTATTTTATTAGATTCTTAATAATCCATTTTTAAATGTTAGGATAACTTTTTTGATTTATTCATTATTAATGTTAGGCTGATTTCAGTTGACTTCGATTTTTGACAAAGATGTTCTGTCTTGATGTGATAGGGGATAATATTTATATACCATATATGCTCTCTTATAAGTCAAGTCCAGCTGCAAACTGCACAGACCCAGATCTACTGCTGAATGATGCACTGGCAGATCTGGGTCTATGCAGTTTGTTAGGAATTGTCAGTAGAACAAAGAACATAGACCTTGATCTGATGGGACATTATAATAATGGCACATCAGGGTCTATGTTGTTTGCAATTGGTTTGACTTATAAGCAAGTATATATAGTAGTTACATCCCTTACATTAATGAAGTAAATTCAGTTTCGTTAATTCGTACATTTTTTTTATAGTTTGGATAATATTAATATCGGTCTGGATTTCTGACATCAATTTTCCAGCTTGATATATAAAAGGAATTTTTAAAAAAATAAGTTTTCTGATATACTGGAAATTTCAAGTTGAGAAATTCCTTGAAAAGAGAGCAAGTTACTCATTTATAAAATGCAGTAGTAATTTCTGTCATTAAAGTTTGTTGATTAAAATGAAGTAATTATTGACAAATTGGCATATCACATGGTAATATAATTGATTGACAAAAAAACTCAACAAAGATGATTATTTCACACCTGCCAAGAAGTGCATGATTTTGGATCCCCTTTGTTGATTCATTGGCAATCAGCACCCTGCAGACCATGTCATGAGTTTACTTATTAGCTTCAGAGCATTAAGGGGACTGCTTTTTATACAACAGTAATTAAATGGAGATGAAACTTTTCCATCCCACTTATGTAATGAAACCAGCAATAATTTATAGACAATTGTAGTTTTTATCTGGTATATTTGTTTGACATCATCAGGGTGAGGTAACTAAAAAACACTGCTATTAAAGGGTTTATATAGATTTGATGTATCATTACCCCGCTGGTAAGATCATGGATTGCATTAAATGGGTCAGATTTTCTTTACTCGTCTCTGCTGAATTTATTTCACTTTATTTTAGTACTTGGCTCATGCAAACTAGTTATGATGTGATTTCATGTCATTAAAAATTCTGTTTTTGTGTTTTAACGAGAACTAATTGTGATGTAAATTCATCGTTAAATACCATATATTTGTGTTTTAATACAAATTAGAACACGTTTTTGAGACATCCCTAAATAGTAGGTTCTCGAACTTGTAATGCAGTGACTTTTATGGCTTACATTAATGTTGTTTTGATGTCACAACGTTGTTTTACGTTGTTTCATGTATAATCATAGAAAGATATTAATAAGGGACATGATCATATGTAATTATTTCATTACGACATTCATTGTTTACAGAACAATATTGAATACATATCATTCGGTGTTTGTACAGAGGTTTCATTACATGTATCCATTAATGTCAGTTAAGATATACACTTACAATTTAATTTAGGAATATGATTAAAAATAATAGCTCTCCATTCATTGAAATGTGAATATATAAAATGGAACACAGTTTTTAACTCTTCTGCCTCCCTTTTTCAGGCTGTATCGAGCTCCAACAATCATTGACATTGGTTTTGTATGTAATTTGTCATAAACTATCTGCAAATAAACCTCTTTTTCAAAACTTTACATCCGTTTTCATAACAACTTGTTAGCCACACTGCAAATGACTAGTAATATGGCATTCCTATTTTAGTTTTTCTCATTGACGTTGCAGATTTATCTTAATGAAAACATGTGATAAAATAGGTTTTTGAAAATGTACCTCAAATCACATTTATCTTGATTTACTTTCCTGGCACCAAAATAGAAAAAACAAAAATCACAAAGATTTCTTTTGTTTGCATCTGGAATTGAAAATTTTTATGTTAGGCTTTTAATTTTGATCATTAAATGTGATGATATGATGTGAAACAAAATACAAAATATAATTATCCCAAGTCATCAGTTCATTTTAATCTCTTAAGAAACAAAATACAGATGTAATAATCTCAAGTCATCAGTTAATTTAATCTCAAAAAAGAAACAAATACAGATATAATTATCTCTAGTCATCAGTTTAAAAATACAGGTGTAATTATTTCAAGTCATAAATCCATTTCAAAATAAAAATGTAATTATCTTAAGTTATCAATTCATTTTAAAAATACATGTAATTGTATTAAGTCATCAATTCATTTTAAAAATAAAAATGTAATTATCTCAAGTTATCAGTTCATTGTATAAATACAGATGTAATAATCTCAAGTTATCAGTTCATTTTAAAAATAAAGATGTAATTATTTCAAGTCATAAATCCATTTCAAAATGAAAATAAAAATGTAATTTTCTTAAGTCATCAGTTCAGTTTAAAAATGCATGTAATTGTGTCAAGTCATCAGTTCATTTTAAAAATACAAATGTAATTATCTCAAGTCATCAGTTCATTGTAAAATACAGATGTAATTATCTCAAGTTATCAGTTCATTTTAAGCTCAAAAGAAGATGCAAATGCACTTCATTAATTTCTTTATTTTAGAAAATCATTCATATGTGAGTAACAATCAAGTTTTGAAAAATGTCCACTTTAGAAAACATTTGTATGTTTAATATATATATATATATATATATATATATATATATATATATATATATATATATATATATATATATATACTAAAAGACAGAACATAATGTTAAGACATTGTTCATCCATTTGTACATACGTATTTATTTACAACATCCATATGTACATTGTGTACTTGTGTAAAACATCCATCTGTATTATGTGTAGTTGTGTATGTTATCCATCTGTATATATGTACTTGTGTACATTGTCCATCTATACATATGTACTTGTGTACATTGTCCATCTGTGCATTATATAATTGTGTACATCATTCATTTGTACATATGTACTTGTGTAAAATTATGCATCAGTATATATGTAGTTGTGTATATCATCCATCTGTACATATATACTTGT
This sequence comes from Megalonaias nervosa, assembly GCA_016617855.1. Taxonomy (NCBI): domain Eukaryota; kingdom Metazoa; phylum Mollusca; class Bivalvia; order Unionida; family Unionidae; genus Megalonaias; species Megalonaias nervosa. Next base: position 15,587 of record JAECUM010013489.1, on the reverse strand, counting down.
GTACATTGTCGTATGTGTATATACTTGTGTACATTGTCCATCTATGCAGATGTACTTGTGCACATTGTCCATCTGTGCATTATATACTGTACTTGTGTACATCATTCATCTGTACATATGTACTTGTGTAAAATATTGCATCTGTATATGCATCTGTATATATGTAGTTGTGTATATCATCCATCTGTACATATGTACTTGTGTACATTGTACATCTATACATATGTACCTGTGCACATTGTCCATATGTGCAATGTATGCTGTACTTGTGTACATAATTAATTTGTACATATGTACCTATGTACATTATTTATCTGTACATATGTACCTGTGTACATCATCTATATGTCCATATATTCTTGTGAAAATCATCCATCTGTCATTTTGAAATTGTGTATATCATCAATCTGTCCATATGTACTTGCATAAATCATCCATCTGTACATATGACTTGTGTGCATCATCTGTCTGTACATTATATACTTGTGTAAAACATCCATCTGTACATATGTACTTGTGTACAACATCCATCTGTACATATGTACTTGTGTACAACATCCATCTGTACATTGTGTACTTGTGTGCATCAGCCATCTGTACATTATGTACTTTGTGTAAAACAGCCATCTGTACATATGTACTTGTGTACAACATCCATCTGTACATATGTACTTGTGTACAACATCCATCTGTACATATGTACTTGTGTACAACATCCATCTGTACATTATGTACTTGTGTGCATCATCCATCTGTACATTATGTACTTGGGTAAAACATCCATCTGTACATATGTACTTGTGTAACGCATCCATCTGTACATATTTACTTGTGTACAACATCCATCGGTACATATGTACTTGTGTACATCATCCATCTGTACATGATGTACTTGTGTAAAGCATCCATCTGTACATTATGTACTTGTGTACAACATCCATCTGTACATTATGTACTTGTATAAAACATCCATCTGTATATTATGTACTTGTGTAAAACATCCATCTGTACATATGTACTTGTGGACAGCATCCATCTGTACATTATGTACATGTGTGCATCATCCATCTGTACATATGTACTTGCATACATCATCCATCTATATATATGTAGTACATATATATATGTGTACATCATCCATCTATATATATGTACTTGTGTACATCATCCATCCATATATATATATGTACTTGTGTACATCATCCATCCATATATATATATTTGTGTACATCAACCTTCTGTATATATGTACTTGTGAACATCATCCATCCATATATATGTACTTGTGTACATCAACCATCCATATATATGTACTTGTGTACAACATCCATCCATATATATGTACTTGTGAACATCATCCATCCATATATATGTACTTGTGTACATCGATCATCTGTATATATGCACTTGTGTAAATCAACCATCTGTACATTATGGGCAATTTCCATTGATCTTCAGATGCTTACCTTTGCATCCCTATGTTCCTGCCACACAGAGAATACTTCAAGTTTTGTCTCAGCTAGGAGGTATTTCAATGTCAAGCTCTTCTGTTTGGCCTTGCCTCCATCCTCAGAGCCTTTACCAGGGTGATGAGGATAGTAGCAGTCCACTCAACCACTCAATGTTGTTAAGGATCTGCATCCTCCAATATTTTGTTGATGCGCAACATCATAAGAGAATCTCTTCTGAAAGATATATCCCTCTGTTGGTTGATGGTGACTCGTCTTAGTCTTATTCCCAACACAGAGAAGTTCAGTCTCATCCCTTTTCAGGACTTCGTGTACGAGGGGATGAATTTCCTCACAAGCCTTGGGAGGGTTATGTTTCTCTTTACAGGATTGACCAAATTCTGTCTGTTATAACAGGTCTTCTGGCCAGGACCTCATTGTTGGTTAACCTGTACATCTGTCTCCTGGGAACTCTGGACTCCCTTAGGGAGATCTTAATTTGACTCTCTCAGTTTTCTGCTTAGGAGACTGGAGATCACATAAGACCCCACAATCAACTCAGATCCTCCTGGAATCTGACTTTATTCACTACCTGCATTGGTGGCTAAATTGAAACTGATTTCTGAAGAGTTCTAAATTCACCCTCCCCATCCTTTCTGTATATCAGTGCATCAAATTGGGAATGGGTGCTTACCTGGAGCCAGAGTAGTTAGTTCTGAGGAGATTTTGTTATTGGGAAGATGTCACCCTTCCTCTAAAACAGGTTGGAAATTCAGGTAATATTTCAAGTTTTGGAATCTCAAGGTCATGGTCATGGTCATTGTAATGAAAAAATAATGGTTTTTGCTGAGTAAGTTTAGTTCAAGACTGCATACCTTGACCAAAGGTCAAGGTCATTGAGACCTAATGGTCGATGATCTCGAGAGTTTACCATGCCCTACTAGTGCTGACATAGAGGATGATTAAATATGGGGCGAGTGCATAATGTCAACCATGCCCTACTAGTGCTGACATAGAGGATGATTAAACATGGGGCAAGTGCATAATGTCAACCATGCCATACTAGTGCTGACATAGAGGATGATTAAACATGGGGCAAGTGCATAATGTCAACCATGCCCTACTAGTGCTGACATAGAGGATGATTAAATATGGGTCGAGTGTATAATGTCAACCATGCCATACTAGTGGTGACATAGAGGATGATTAAACATGGGCGAGTGTATAATTGTCAACCATGCCCTACTAGTGCTGACATAGAGGATGATTAAATATGGGTCGAGTGTATAATGTCAACCATGCCCTACTAGTGCTGACATAGAGGATGATTAAACATGGGTTGAGTGTATAATGTCAACCATGCCCTACTAGTGCTGACATAGAGGATGATTAAATATGGGGTGAGTGCATAATGTCAACCAGGCCATACTAGTGGTGACATAGAGGATGATTAAACATGGGGCGAGTGCATAATGTCAACCAGGCCATACTGGTGTTGACATAAAGGATGATTAAACATGGGGCAAGTGTATAATATCAACCAGGCCATACTAGTGTTGACATAGAGGATGATTAAACATGGAGCAAGTGTATAATGTCAACCATGCCATACTAGTGTTGACACAGAGGATGATTAAACATGGGGCAAGTGTATAATGTCAACCAGGCCATACTAGTGCTGACATAGAGGATGATTAAACATGGGGCGAGTGTATAATGTACGATTCATGATACTTGTTTTCCTTGATTTTGTTGATAGCTAAATTTGAAAATTTATACAAAGGACAATAGTAATTGAATTGATAATGAAGGATTTTCATTGTTTTTCTTTCAAAATTTATATGTATTTAGTAATTCATAGGCTTGACTTTTTCACATCTTTTGTGTTCTAATTCACTCTTTGCTTGACATTTGCAAAATTATAACATGATATCTGGGAGAGGGCTTTAAGGAAAATGCTTTTTATTGTAATTAAAACATGAGAATCTGCTGAGCTCTTTAATCTGAACTTCAAAAGATTAAGAAATTAAGAAACTTTAAAGTGAAACAACTAACATATATACTTAATGCAAAAAAAATGGACCCTTGCCTGCTATCACATAATGTGCCATCTGATAGGGTCTCTGTTGTTTGCTGTACTGATTACTCCTAACAAACTGCTTAGACCCAGATCTACTAGCATATTATGCAGTGGTAGATCTGGGTCTATGCAGTTTCAAGTTCATTATGACTTAAAAGCATGTACATATGATAACCATTCTACATAGTAAAATTTCTGTTGAGTTACACTTCCACTGTATTAACTTTAATTTTCATATTAACTTTCATTTTAAATTAAATCTAGGCCAGTAAGGTATGAAATAAAAACTTAATGTGGATTATTCTTTTAACATCAAAAGGTATTTGTACTAGTTATGTTTTGTTTTGTTAGCTAATATCCATGTATTTAGGATCAGTGAATTTTGTGTAATTTTGTATTAAAGAAGGTTTATTATAGATTTGCCTAACCACTTTCTGGCTTCAAGAATATATATTCAGTACTGGTATTGGTAAATGTCTTGTACCTTTTTACATTTTCTTTATTCTTTATGCCTACTTTATCTCCTGATACCATTTGTTATAAAAATAATATGGTATTTATTTACTGATCTACATGTGTTTTGCTTTGACAGGCTTCTGCTACCACCATCGGTAGGTTGGATATTTGGTGGCGTGTAACATCTACATTAGAACTGGATTTTAGATCAAAACTGGCTGCTATTTTTGGGGTGAAAAATGCTGTGAATTTATTTATTCTCATGGGTTTGTTAAAAAAAAAGATATATTGTGAGGTCTTTAAATTCATGGATTGTGGGAGAATCATATCATTCCCACAGGATCAACATTGTTTGTTGTATTTTTAAATTTGTGGTTTGCAGTGACCGCAAAATCCATTACAATGTGTATCCCATGAAAAATAGTAAATTCTCAGTACCTCTGTATGATTTGACTAATAGGATTATCAGAGTATTAATTGTTTTGCACAGCATGCCATTACAAGGTTTTTTTTTTCCGTTTAAGGTTGGATTTCACAGTGCTTAACATAGAGCTGTATAGAAAAATTTTTTTATATATTGGCCCAGATTGAAATAACTTGTTCTTCTTTTCATTTTGTTTTATCATTAATAATAATTCTAAATATAAATCACATAGCTTGGGGAAAATATGGGTTTCTCTGTTCTTCATAATTATGAAAAAAATATTATTACCACATGAATATTTCAGGAAGATATGATAGCAAATAATAAAGTCTGTCTTAATAAAGCAGCAGCAGTAACTAAGTTGGTAGAACATTGGACTTGTATCCAAGGGCTGCAGGTTTTGGTACCTGCCCAGGCTAGCTCAGATCAGCTTCCTCATTGTATCCTTGTGAAAGGAACTTAGCTCCCATTTCCTGTTTTACAAGTGCCATTAAAACATAAAGCAAAATAAACCAAACCATCTGTCATATCAGGCATTCAGTTTAGTTCAGGGGTCTCAAACACACGGCCCGTGTGATGCCAAGCTACCAGCCAAGATGTATCCTATGGCCCACAACATGATTGGCGTCACAAGGTGTCATGAGTGATAACAAAGGTGGTGCAGCCCTTGGGCCATCAAAAATGCTCTCATGTGGCCCTCAGGGTGGTTTGAGTTTGAGATCCCTGGTTTAGTTGTTTCATGATATTTACCATTTTTAAAGAAAGTAACTTTTCAGTATATTTGTCAAACTTGGAAAAATACCACTAATCGATTGTGTGTATGTTGACTTGCTAATTGCCTTAGAAATGTAGCATGTTTATTTATGTCACAGCAGGCTTATTATTTTAAAATTAAATTCATGATCACCAAAATTCTCAATTGTCTATTTGCCATTGCTGTTTGATGTGTAAACACAAGTCAATATAGATGCACCTTTTTTATGTTTCCTTTGCTCGTCATACCTACTTTGCCTCCTGATACCATTTTGTTATAAAAATTAACTCTCCAGCAGATGTTGAAATTCGTTATTAGCATATTTTATTTTGGTCTGTTTTACATGAGAGGATTTAATGAAATTCCATGGATATTAAGGGTTATCTGGGAAGTTATACCATAGTTCTAAAAATACTCCATAGCCTTGACCCACAGATGAAGCAGTTTACTTCATATCAATGTCAATTTGAGACTAAACTTGATAAATTATTTACTTCAAAACTGTATTAACAGTGAGAACAGTGAGAATGCAAGTGTCAGAAAATGAGCATAAGATGGAGTGTGCACATGGATGAGGTCAGATAGGTATGTTGGACTGGAGCCATTCAATGAAATGTAGCATAGTGAACAGTGTTTGTTTTGATTCTGGAATGAATGGGTAGCCAGTGAAGGTTGCAGAGCAAGGGAAGTGTGCTCAGTTCTTAATACTCTAAGGATGATCAGAGCAGCCATTTTTTGAACTTGTTGAAGATTCTGTAGTAGATACTTTGATGAACCAATGGAAGTCCAGTCTTGAAAGGACTAATGAACACACAAGTATTTTAGTGGCATCAACTGAAAGAAAATTGCAAATGGAGCTGATGCATTTCAGCTCCAGATATTTGACCTTGCATATGTTCATTACATGTTGGTGTAATGAGATCGTACTGTAAAGAGTGACACCTAGGTTTCATACTGACTGTGTAAATTTAATGCTGGTATTCCTGATACATGTCGTTTGAGGTAGAGGATATGAATGAGAAAGTTTTGCATGGTGATCAGGATGGCTTCAGTTTTATTATCATTCATCTGCAGCTCGTTGTATGTCATCCATGACTTCACATTGGAAATGCACTTCTCTGCATCTTGGATGGTAACCTCAACTTCAGTTGGGCAGCTAGATTTGTATATTTAAGTGTCATCAGCGTACAGTTGGTGAAACACTGGATTTCAAGCTATGACACGAGATCAGCTGAGCATATAGAAAGGAGAGACAGGGAACAGAGCCATGTGGAACACCAAAATGTAGATCAGCTGGGCTGGATCCCATTTATGGACACATTTTGTGTCCTTTCGACTAAGTAGGACTTGAACCATAGTAAGGCTTTATCATGAATATCAAATAAATGCTGGAGATGGTGAAGCAATATGCCATGGTCTGCGGTGTCAAATGCCACAGATAAGTCAGAGAGTGAGGACTGTAATCTTTCCACTATCCAAGCAGAGAGAAAGTCATTAACTACTCTCAAAAGGGCAGTTTCGGTACTATAGCGAGAGCGATATGGAGACTGTGTACATTGCTATAATGACTATTTGAAGGTAGATCAGATACAAGTTGGGATAGAACAGCCTTTTCTAAGATTTTTGAAATGACTGAGAGATTAGAAACAGGGTGGTTCTCCAAATCATTTGAGTCAAGTGTTGGTTCTTCAAAGGAGGCTTTACAATGGAAATTTTGAAAAATGATGGGAATTCCCCAGATGAGAGAGAACTATTGATAACATTGGTTAGTGAAAACAATATTGAATATAAGAACTCAAGAAGCAGTGATGTTGGAATCGGATCAAATTCACAAGACTTTGGGGCGCTCTTCATCACAATTGTATGTACCCAATCCATAGAGACTGGTTCAAATGCTATTAAAGGTTGCCACTGATGTTCTTTATCACAACTGTGTGGTGATGATGAGTCAATTGAAATTATGTTTTCAAGCGTATCTCTAACAGATTGAACTTTGTCTCAGAAGAAATTTGCAAACAGGTCCAGAAGATCAACTGGAGAGAAGTTCTTTATAAATTGGTGGTGTGCATTTATTCTTTGACATTAGCTTGTTAGTAATCTTGAACATCTCTTTGCAACTGAAACTTTCAGTGATCTTAGTACTGTAGAAGGCTGAGTTTGCTGCATGAACAATGTTTGTAATATTCATCTTAGCTTCGTAGACCTGCTTATGAAAAGTGAGGTTGGGGGAAAGTCAAATCCTTGCAGCCTCACAGCATTCTCTTTTAACAGTGCAAATCTGTCCCTAACACTACTATACCATGGAGAACACTTTTGAATAGGTACCCTGCACTTGGTTGCTGGGGCATGTTTGTCAAGCAATAAACTCAAGCACTTGTCAAGTTGTACCACTGTAGGAGGTAATGAAGTTGGTAGGTTTGATTGAATGTCATGCTTTAGTTGGGTTCTATTTATCATACGAAGTTTCTCTTAGTAGCAAACCAAGATGGAGGTTTAGGGACTGATACTGTGAGATTGCATATGATGCAGAGGTGATCTGATACAGTTTCATGGATGCACCAGTGAAGACTGTAGTATATTATCATCAGGTCTATGAAGAATCCAGTCTAAAATGTGACCATGTTTATGTGTAGGTTGGCTAACTGACTGTTTGAGGCTGAAAATTTGAATAGAATCTTGGAGTTTTTATGTGTATGGAGTTCCAAGACAGTCAGAGTAAAATATGAAATCTCCAAGAATAATCTGGTTACCACCTATCAAATTTTTATGCTCAGGAAGGTTAGGAAACTGCTTCAAACTGAGAGATTCAATGAGCTTGTGTTTTTGACTAGAAGGAGGGCAGTAGAGACAGAATAAATGGACTGACCTTTAGTCCACTGAGAGTGAGTTTTGGACTAGTTCAAACAATGTGTGTTTAAAATTAAAGTTGAGTTGATAAGACATTAAATTATGGAGTTCTTTGCGATGACAGCAATTCCTTATCTGCAGGAGTGGTGTATGAAAGAGTTGATGGTGTAGCCAGAGGGTGTTAGATCCACACACCTTGGCTTATTGCCTGATATTTTTAGCCATGTTTCTGTTAGGAAAAAGACATCAATATCCTGACAGTTGATAAAGTTAACTATTTCTCTCCGCCTTTCATATGGTCTTATTGATTGGGCGTTGAATAATGTGATGCACAGTGTTTGATCAGACTCCAAGGTTGATGTTTTAAGAGGAATTTGAATTAAGTTTTGCTAATTAACAGTCAAGTTTTCAAATTGCTGTGAAGGAAAGGGTGAAATGGAGATAACTGGAATTTTTCTTCTTTTTCTATGCTGGCTGGCTTTGAAACGTTTCTTTTTTCACTGCTGTGTGCATTTAAGTAAAGCTGAATGTTTACCCAGCTCATTAAGTCTGGTAGTGCCTAATGTAGTATCGAGTGCCATGGAGATGTTTTTTAATACAATTAATGATGTTCCATTGCATCATAAATGGGTCTACTGGCAAGTATAACATGACGACATTATTGTTTGAAACAAAAGATGGGTGTAGTATTAGTGGAGCAAAACAGCTGAGGAAAAGTCTAATAGTTCTTTTCTTCCCCAAAAAAGTATAATGAACAAATACAGTCCAATAGAACAGCCAATGCATGATGAATTCACTAATGTAGATGAATACTGACAACAAACATGTGTCATGAAAAACTGCACAAAAATCCGGAGTGACTGCCTCAAGCCTGTTAAGCGATTGTGGCCATTTAAAAAAAATATATATGCATACACATGGTATGTTTCTAATTTCTTTTCTTGTGGAAACAATCATATATCACATACATTTTATGTGATCTAGCTTTTTCTTTAAGTAGGTCAACAGTATTTTGTGCAGCGCTTTAGGATGGAATTACAAATTTCTTGGAAAAGAGAGCATGTAATCGAGGCATTGACTTGACCAAAGCTATGTCTCTTCCTTTTATAGTGCTTGAACCAAATGAGAAATGCTGATACTTGCTTATAAGTTGAGTCTAATTGCAAACAACATAGACCCTGATTGGCCATCACATAATTTGCTGGTAGATCAGGGTCTGTGTTTGTTCTAGAGATTACTAATAACAGAATGTATTATGCAATGGCAGATCTGGTTCTGTGCAGTTTGTTTTTGGACTGGACTTCTAGGTGAATACACGTATATACAATACATGAATTTCGCAAATTCAAGACTTTTTGTTGATTTAAATTATCAGAGTTATGAAGTCTCTATGTTGTCTTGTGATGCATGCCTTCTTATAATTTTTCACTTGATTTATTTTTGCAACACTTCAGTTTGTAATCTTAGCAATAACTTTAGAATGTATTATATTTTTGTACTGTTTATAGTCATACAAATGTAACCGAAACTAATGGTGGTGGAAACTAAGATTTATAATTACTTATTTTATAACTAGTTTGTCATCTGTAAATTTTACTAATCACTAATATAATTAGTTTACTTAGATTATTAAAGTATGTGAAGGATGACAAAAAAAATGTTTAAATGACTACTGAAAAACCACTCAACAGAACATAACCATATTTGTTTGAAAGCATCCTGGTGTAGATGACTTTCAGTTTTGTACAAATGTATCTGATCAGCAATCAGTTGTGGGCACTTATTCCTTAAGAATATAGAACCTAAGGAGGCCTTCTCAAAAACTGCACAACAGAATTTGGCCACATTGAAGAGGAAGCATCCTGCTGAGAAGTGTCTCAAGTTTGTTCAAATGATGCTGATTTACCATAAGATATGGGTACTGTTAACCAAAAATAGAAAAACCTGTTAATTATTTCTTTTCCGCAACCCATCAACAGAGTTTGGCCAGATTTGACAGAAAGCATCTTGGCTTAGATGGCCTTCAGATTTGCACAAATGACTCCATTCTGCCATTAAATAAGACCAACATTACTAAAAAAAACCCAGAAAAATCTGTAAAAAACTATTATCATATAACCACTTAATAGAATTTGATCAAATTGGACTCCTTGCATTGAGGTCATTCAGATTTGTACACACTATGCAGATTCACCTTCCAATACTGCTATCATAACTAAAACTTAAATGATAAAAACGTTGCACAACATCTTATCAAAACATGCCCCTCACTACAGATGTTGCTGATTCATCATTAAATATGGCAACTGTTACCATCATGTACAATGACATAAATTTGTCAGTTTCTTGTAATAATCTGTACTTTGAAGTAATAGTTATGAAAATTATGTTTTTGATGTACATGTAATAGAATTTTCTTGCATATTATTATGCAACTTGTAATACAAATTTAAGGATAAAGAAAGAGTTTACATATATGATGAATGGAAGATCACCTGAGGAAGCCTGCATTTAGTCCTGATCATATAATTGGTGTTGCAGATGAACTTAACAGCTGTGGTATAAATCACAAAGTAAAGATAGCACTGATGTCATTAAACATTGGTGTTATTCCCAATTTAATGCAAGAAGAGTCAATAATGAACATCCTATTCTACTGATAAAATGACAAATCATTTCCTTTTTTTCTCCAGACACACCTCCTCCCAGCTCTGCGAAGGGGGACCTCTTCCCCAGTCCTATAGACAGCAGTTGTCTTCTGCCAATAACAGAAGGGTCGTCGCAACAACAGTATGTATCATTAGTGTGGTGTGTAATGCATTTTCTATATTAACACCATCTGTATAATATGTATTACAGATATAATGCTTAATGTAAACATTTAATGTGTTATGACTGAAGGTCTTAAAATAAGTAACAGAAAGAAAGTGAAACCAACAGTATAAGTAAAATCAACAAGCAGTTTATTCCCTACAATACAAAATGAAAATTCAAAAGACACAATATTGTGAATTAAATTCTAGATAATCCAAAATGTCCTATCACATATTCAGAAATATAGAATGTTCTGAATGAATTCCAATAGTCTTGGATGTCCTGATATGCAATCCAGAATGTCTTTGAATGAATTCACTAAAATCCAAAGTGATATAATAATCCAAAAGTCAATGAATGCTTTAGTAATTTCAGTGAATATTTTAAATAAATAAATCTTCTCAAATTATATCTGATTTAAACAACACAACTGTAACCTCTGATCAAAATGGAGTCCAACAGACTGGGTAGAGCATCCGCCTCAGATGCGGGAGGTCACGGGTTCGAATCCCAGCCAAGTCATACCAAAGACTTATAAAAATGGTACTAGCAGCTGCCTCGCTTGGCACTCAGTATTGAGAGGTTAGTATTAGGACTGGTTGGCCTGGTGTCAGGTTAATGTGACTGGGTGGGACATTATGCTATATGTCTGCAGCATGATGCCCCGATACTAGACATCACTATAAACTGCCACACTGCAGACATCGTAGCGATATGACTGTAAAACTGTTAAAGCTACAATAAAATCCAAATCACACAAATTTATATGTGGTCATATTGGTTGTATTGTTCTGTTTGAATTCTTCACTTATATTGATATTGAATGTGTGGCCATATTGGTTGTATTGTTCTTTATTTATTCTTCACTTATATTGATATGGAAAAATGATTGATTAAATATTTCACCCCTAATATGCTGTAAGTTAAACATAGTGTAGTCTCATGTTTTCTTTATTATGCATGTAGTGAAGCCTGTCCACATGGACACCTCAATAAAAAGAGAACCTGTTCATTAGGGCAAACATTTGAGAATCCCATTTCTTCATTTCATTTACGTGTTTAACTGTTATATAACTTACACCTGTCCATTCACAAAAAACTTTGTTGGTCACTTTAGTATCCTTAATGGACTGATTCCACTGTATTCCCAAACAGTATATAGTCAAACCTTAATGAACCATTTAGTATACTTAATGGACTGAATCCCACTGTATTCCCAAAAATTATATAGTCCAATCTTGATGAACCATTTAGTATCCTTAATGGACTGATTCCACTGTATTCCCAAACAGTATATAGTCCAACCTTGATGACCCATTTAGTATCCTACATGGACTGATTTAGTATCCTTAATGGACTGATTCCATTGTATTCCTAACAGTATATAGTCAAACCTTGATGAACCATTTAGTATACTTAATGAACTGAATCCACTGTATTCCCAAAAATTATATAGTCCAATCTTGATGAACCATTTAGTATTCTACATAGACTGATTCCATTGTATTCCTAACAGTATATAGTCAAACCTTGATGAACCATTTAGTATCCTTAATGGACTGAATCCACTGTATTCTCAAAAATTATATAGTCCAATCTTGATGAACCATTTAGTATCCTTAAGGGACTGATTCCATTGTATTCCCAAACAGTGTATGTTCAAACCTTGATGAACCATTTAGTATCCTTAATGGACTGATTCCACTGTATTCCGAACAGTATATAGTCCAACCTTGATGAACCATTTAGTATCCTTAATGGACTGATTCCACTGTATTCCCAAACAGTACGTAGTCCAACTTTGATGAACCATTTAGTATCCTTAATGGACTGATTCCACTGTATTCCCAAACAGTATATAATCAGACCTTGATGAACCATTTAGTATCCTTAATGGACTGATTCCACTGTATTCCCAAACAGTATGTAGTCCAACCTTGATGAACCATTTAGTATCCTTAATGGACTGATTCCACTCTATTCCCAAACAGTATATAGTCAAACCTTGATGAACCATTTAGTATCCTTAATGGACTGATTCCACTGTATTCACAAACAGTATACAAACTTTGTTGGTCTCTTTATTTATCCTTAATAGACAAATTGAGATGTCTATATGAGTAAATTATTTTTGGACAAAAAAGAGTATCCCCATTCTCTAATAATAGCCTGTATTTTTAAAAAATCTGTTTGACCAAACATGCAGTAAACAAATGGGAACGTATGTGATTTTTTATACTTGAATGACCATCTCAGTGATTAAGAAACATGTTCATTTGCAAAATCATCTTGACACAAAATTTATTCATCAATTTAGTGTCCTTAATAGACAGTTTCCACTGTATACAGTCACACTTTGATGGACTCTTTAGTGTCCTTAATAGACAGCTTCCACTTTATTCCCAGACAGTATATATTCAAATTTTATTGGTCCCTTTGGTATCCTTAATAGATAGATTCTGCTGTATTCCAAAACAATATACAACCTTCGATGGACCCTTTATTATCCCTAACAGATAGATTCCACTGTGTTTTCCAATAGTATACTTTAGTATCCCTAACAGACAGATTTCCACTGTATTCCCAAACAGTATACAGTAACACTTTGATGGACCCTTTAGTATCCTTAACAGATTCCACTATATTCACAAACAGTATACAAACTTTGCTGGTTTCTTTAGTATCACTGATAGACAGATTACTATGTATACAGTCACACTTTGATGAACTCTGTAGTATCCTTAAGAGACAGATTCCACTGTATACAGTCACACTTTGAGGGACTCTTTAGTATCCTTAATAGACAGATTCCACTGTATACAGTCACACTTTGATGGACTCTTTAGTGTCCTTAATAGACAGATTCCACTGTATACAGTCACACTTTCATAAACTCTATAGTATCCTTAATAGACAGATTCCACTGTATAGTCACACTTGGATGAATTCTGTAGTATCCCTAACAGACAGATTCCACTGTATAGTCACACTTATAGTCACTTTGATGAACTCTGCAGTATCCTTAATAGACAGATTCCACTGTATACAGTCACACTTTGATGGATTCTTTAGTGTCCTTAATAGACAGATTCCACTGTATAGTCACACTTTGATGGACTCTGTATTGTCCTTAATAGACAGATTCCACTGTATACAGTCACACTTTGATGGACTCTTTAGTGTCCTTAACGGACAGATTTATAATCTTTGTTTTAGTACGAGATTTGGAAGTATTTTAATTTGTACTTCATACATCATATTTTTGCACATGATTGGCTTTAAATCCTGCTATTAAGAAGAGATGTTGACCTTCTTGTGAGAATATATTCATTGCAGGCTGGGGTTTGTGAAAGAGATGGGGGCTGTGAAAAACATTATCTGGCACACATTGCATTGAATCCTGACCAGTTCATCTTGTTATAATATTAGCTACATGGGATTCCCAACAACAAGAATTACCACGAATGAATCAATTGAATTTTTTGAATAATGTAATCATATTTTTAGGTAGTGAAAGAAGTAATGTTCTTTAATTTGGTTCATGCCTAACATTGTGTACTTCAGCAAGGCACAGTTCAGTTAAACATGCTTATAATGAACCTTTTAGGACCCAAAAGTTTGTTTGTTTTATCTGTGATTTATTAAATCCTGATTGGAATATGGCATACATGAATTATAGCCTTATTACACCTCCTCTTTGATCACTCACCAGCTTATAATGTGGAGTCAGGTGTGGATGCTGTTTTTTTTTTCTTCTAGAAAGTATCAAAATAGTCATCCCCCTATTTATTGAATGTGAAGAAAATCTTAATCAAATCTAGTAGATGAAACTTTCATACATCGCTCATTTTATTCATCCAAAATGGCAGTTATTGGGGGGGAGGGCACCAGACAGATGCCCCCCCCCACTTAGCCAAAAAAAAATAAAAGTATTTCATGTGTTCTTGTTTCCCCCAGGTGCGGTGTACTGTACTATTTTATATAAAGAATTCTGATCAAAAATTTATTTTGAGACAATTTTTGACGGGTTATCTTCCCTATTGTATCTGAAGGTGTGTTCATCCGATCAAGTTTCAAATACTTTCTCGGAGTCCCTCGCCTTTTTCGAAATTCTGTGACCTTTGCCAAGGGTCTCCTAAGTCCTGTGTATGCTATATGTGTTATGCTATATTGTGTGTTTGCTATAAGTGTTTTGTAAGGACGGCAGTTATGTCAAATCAGAGATATCCCAGGTTTTCCTACTTCATTACATTTATGTACACATATATACCATATACATATGAGTGGACATATATTGTATTTATTTAAATTTATAAAAATTTTAAAATTTAAGTAATTTTGAATTTTGAATTCCTTTTACTTATCTTTTGAAAGTGAGACGGTGCACTGAAAAATTAAAATAAAACCTATTGTTTTGAGTGTATTTGCATTTTTCCTGAGTCGTCTCCCTCTTTATATTTATGGTAATATATTAATATTAATAGTTAAGGACAATTTGGATTTCTTCATGTAGGGAGCAACATTTCCTTTATTTATTTATGTTACCCTCTACATTCAGAAGCATTTCAATTCCTTTGTAGCATGAAAGACTGAAAAAAGCCAAATAGACCTAAATTCCAAAGATATATAAAAAAAACAACAAAAAAAAAAATCTAAAAAAAAAATTTTTAGCCTTGGGTCACCCATTCTTAGTTACATTTTCCTATTTCCCTTTTGTGTGTACTGTTTGTCCATGTACTACACATGGATTTTCTGAGGCTCTTT